>JAUTBZ010041111.1:0-18814 GCA_032361785.1 Lepetodrilus galriftensis
AACAGTTTCAACTGTTTCCTCAGTAGTAGTTTCAACTTGTATTTCTGAAACAACTTCTTCAGATGGAGTTTCAATAACAATCTCAGCTTCTTTGGCTTCTGATGGTTGTTCCACTTGTAGTTCAACTATTTCCTGAACAGTTTCAACTGTTTCCTCAGTAGTAGTTTCAACTTGTATTTCTGAAACAACTTCTTCAGATGGAGTTTCAATAACAATCTCAGCTTCTTTGGCTTCTGATGGTTGTTCCACTTGTAGTTCAACTATTTCCTGAACAGTTTCAACTGTTTCCTCAGTAGTAGTTTCAACTTGTATTTCTGAAACAACTTCTTCAGATGGAGTTTCAATAATAATCTCAGCTTCTTTGGCTTCTGATGGTTGTTCCACTTGAAGTTCAACTATTTCCTGAACAGCTTCAACTGTTTCCTCAGTAGTAGTTTCAACTTGTATTTCTGAGACAACTTCCTCGGCTGGAGTTTCAATAACAATCTCAGCTTCTTTGGCTTCTGAAGGTTGTTCCTCAACAACTTGTACCACCTCAGATATAGATGTTATAACCTCTTCTTTTGTTTGTTCAGCAATAATTTCAGAAACCTCTTCAGATGATGGAACTTCCACTTCTTCCTCAAGCACAGGAGTTTCAGTGGGTTCTACTGGTTTAGATTCAACCACTGCCTGTACAACCTCCACAACCTCTTCAGTTGTAGTTTGAATATCCATCTCAGTTGTGATTTCCTCAGTTGGAACGTCTTCTGCCACTTCAACTGCTTCTTCTGCTTCTGATGGTTTCTCTTCCACAACAGTGATGGTTTCTCTGGTCTCCTCAATAACACCCTCAACTGGAGCCTCAGTTTCAATTTCAGTTATAATTTCCTCAGTGGGTGTATCAACAACGTCCAGTTCTTCCTCAGCCTCAGTAGGAACCTCCTTTTGGACTTCAATGGTTTCACTCACAATCTCAGTGACATCTGTAGTTGTGGTTTCAAAGTCTACTGCTGTTGTGATTTCTTCTGTTTCAGTAACTGATACAACTTCCTCCTCTTCCTTGGTTTCCATTGGTTTCTGTTCCTCAATGACCACCATTTCCTGAACCTCCTCAGTTGTGTCCTCGACAGGCATCTGGACCTCAATCTCAGAAATGTGTTCTTCAGTAGGTGCTTCTGCTACTTCCTCACCTTCCTTGGTTTCTGTTGCCTGAACCTCCTGAACAACGATAGTTTCCCGAATCTCCTCCGTAGTCTCCTCTGATGGAGCTTGGACCTCCACTTCATCAATAGCTTCTTCTGTTGGGATTTCAGATACTTCAACAGTTTCCTTGGCCTCGGAGGGCTTCTCATCCTCGACGACAATTGTTTCACGGATTTCCTCAGTTACTTCTTCTTTGGGAGCTTCGATTTCCAGTTCAGAGGTGATCTCATCAGTTTGTACCTGTTCCTGTATCTCTACAGTTTCTTCAATCTCAGATGGGAGTTCTTGTTTTATTTCAATCACTTCACGTGTAATCTCAGTGATCTCTTCTGTTGTTGTCTCGACACTCACTTCAGTGGTGATTTCCTCAACTGGCTGTTCCTCAATAACTTCAATTGTTTCCTTAGTTTCCATTGCCTTTGGTTCATCAACCTCGATTGTTTCTCGCAGTTCTTCAGTAGTTTCAACCACAGGAGCCTCACTTTCTACTTGAGCAACAGCTTCCTCATCCGGTGATGCCTCAACAATAACATGCTCTTCCTCAGACTTGGCTGGTATTTCTTCCGCAATTTCTATCACTTCCTGAACTTCTTCAGTAACTTCCTCCACAGTGGTTTCAGTTTGGACCTCAACAATAGCTTGTTCAGTTTGGGCTTCAGTGAGCTCCTCACCAACAGAAGTAACAGATGGCTTTTGACCCTCAATGGTCAGAGTTTCTCTCAATTCCTCTGTAATTTCCTCAGCTGGCTTTGTGGTCTCCTTTTCTGTGATTTCTTCCACAGTTTCATCAGTTTTTTCAAGCTCTTCAGCTGTGACTGTTGGTTTTTCTTCCTCTACTTGAATGGATTCTCTCAACTCCTCAATGGTCTCTTCCACTGGCTTTTCTACCTCAGCTACAACTTCTTCAGAGGTGATTTCTGTTGTTTCTGCAGTGACTTCTTCTGAAACTGTTGTCTCTGTTTCTTGATGAACAGTAACTGTCTCTCTGATTTCAATAGTTTCTTCAGATATAGGACGTTCAGTTTCTAAGGTCTGTGGAATATCTGATATGTCCTCAGCATCATCCTTGATCTGCTCCACAGTTTGAGATATAGCTTCCTTTATTGTTGTAGTTTCACGTACTTCCTCAACAATTTCAACAGAGGGAGGAACAGCTTCTAATTCATCCTGCTGCTCTTCAATGATTTCGGTCTCGACTTCTTCACTCTCTTCCTTAGAGGCAAGAATCTCTTCCACAACTTCAGGCTTACTCTCAAATGTGATTTCTTCTTTGAATGTTTCCACCTCCTCTTTTTGAATTTCAACAGTAGTGACCTCAGTGGATTTGACCTCCATCTGGATCTCGCTTGATTGGACCTCAGTTGATTTTGGAGTGATTGTTATTTCCTCTGTGAATGTTTCATCAGTTTCTTCTGGCTGTGACTTGGGTTGGATTTCAACTTCAGATTTGAATTTCTGATCTTCGGTGACTTCCATCTGAACAATTTCCTCAACCTTTTGTTCCACAGTTATCTCCTCTTGGTAGACCTCAGAGGTGCTAATGTCCTCCATTGACGATCCTGGTGCTTCAGATGATGGTGCACTGGATGCTGTAAGAACAAACATAGGAAGGGGTTGGTAAGGGTGTGAGGGAGGTAAATGGGAACAATAGTTCATTTTATCATGGTAAGGTAAGAAACAACTTAACCAAGCATCAATGATACATGACCATGATAGAAAGAAGTTGATGTATCCATCCACCATGGTCATGCTCATTGATATTATAGTCAAGTGAATCTTCTTCTACTAAATGGCAATGGAAATTTGCATTGGTTTGGTGGTTTGTTGATATTGATGAGAATTTAGGAGTTTTTGGATCATACTTTATGGATAAATATTTTGGGTTTGGAACAATCTTTCAGTAAGAATCATGCACTTTATTTGTTTGGTATGTTTAGGTTGTAGAAAACTATTTATTGAAGAGGTTGATTCTAGAATAATCATATTTACACTATAAGATTTGGTAAGGAATAAGAATATTCATTTGTATAGAATAGGTTGGATTTGTAAGAATATTTAGCTATTTAATCTGGAAGGTTCTATAGGAAAATTTATATTTATTTGTCAAAGGAGGAAAGAGGAAAAATAGGTAAGAAAAGAGGTGATGGAAAAAATCAAAATCAAACAAAAACATGAACAGAATTTCAATGAATAAATCACAGAAAAAATAAACAGAACAATGAACAGAAAGAAAAAACACAGAAAGAGAAATGACACAAATCAAAGTATACAATGATAGGTAACTTAAATGTACAAACAATGAAAATATATGACAAAAAGAAGATTGAGTGTACATAAAATTGAAAATATAATGTATAAAGAAAAGAAACAAACAAAATAGAATTGAAATGGACAGATGAAAAGTTGCTGTTCGTCTAGACAATGATCCTATAAACCTACATCCAGTTTGTAATGCATACAGTATTACTAGACTATCACATATAGAACATAAACAGTAAAGCAAATACAGTAGGATTTGGCTGGGGTTTATTTTAGGGTTTAAGGATTTGCACATGTAATATTTTTCAACAAACATGCATTTTTTTCGGCAACATACTTTTGGTAAAAGAACACATCAATTTGTACCAAATTAAACGTTGTAGAAATAGTTTTAAATATCTCAAAATTCACTGTAAAGCTTGGGATAACCTCACATGTACTCATGGTTGGAATAAAATATCATCCTCGCATAATATCAATTTGACCAACTCGTTTAATAAATTAAGTATTAAATGACCACTCATGTTAGATCCTCTATATATATAACATAGCTATACTTTTGTAATGATAATTTTTGCATAATATTGTAATACTAGTACATTAAATTTAGTGCATGTATTTTATCATAATGACTATTAAAACACATATTTGAGCAATGATTCATTTAAAAAAAGTAAATATAAGTATACTGTGAGAAGTATGTATGGAATGTAATTCCCTTTATGAATAACAAAACTAAATACTGGCATCCATAAACAAAGGAAGCATAGAGACTCAAAACTATTGCATTTCAAATTGTAGGTCACAAACCTTATGAAATGTCAGTAGTATTAGTGAAATAAACATTAAGAAGTTTATGCTTTCTCTGGTTAAGGACATACGACAAGAGATAAGGAGTGAAACAACTAAAGACTACTTACGCAGGACAGTAATGTAGGCCACCGATGAACAGCGGCCGACAGAATTGACGGCCTCCACTCTGTACTCCCCCTCGTCATCGGGAAGAACGTCTGCGATGACCAGAGTGCTGCGATAGTTCTCTGTTGTGATCTGGATGTCCTCAGAAGGAGTCAGCTCTATATCGTCCATGAACCACTGCAGTGTAGGCATCGGCATGCCCTTGACAATTACTTCAAGAGTGAGGACCGACGCCTCCATCACAGTGATGTCTGTCAGTGTCTTGATGAAAGTAGGTGCTTCTTCTTCAGGAGCCTTGGTCTCGATACTGATGGTGGAAACTGCAGTTGTCTCAGCCTCGTGAATAATTTCCTGGGTGAGTTCGGTCACGAAAGAGTCCACAGTGTCTTCTTGTGGCTTTTCTTCTTCCTTGACCTCTTCTTGTGGCTTTTCTGCTTCCTTGATCTCGGCTATCAATTGTTGGGCCATTTCAGTTGCATAGGTTTCAATTTCTTCCTTTACAACAGTAGTATCCACCTCCTCAGTTTCAGTTGTAATTTCTTCTGGCTTTTCTTCTGCAGCAATGTCCACCTTGTACTCTTCAGGCTTCTCAGCAACAGGTTCTGCCAGTTCTGTTGTAATCTCGGATGTTTCAGCCATTTCTGGAACCTCTTCTGTAACATCAGTAAGTTCTGTCTGTTCAGTTGTTTCTTCCACAACAGTTGTCTTGAATTCTGCTGGTTTTTCAGCAACAATTTCAGACATTTCTGTTGTTATTTGTTCTGGTACCGCTTCATCGGTTGGTTTCTCCTCAACTTCAGTAAGCTCAGGGATTTCGGTGACCTCTTCAATGGCTGTTGTTTCATATTCAGTGGGCTTTTCTGCTACCGATTCAGCCAATTCTACGGTAATATCTTCAGTCAGCACTTCTTCTGTGATCTTTTCTTCTACCTCAGTTATTTCAGACACCTCAGTTATCTCTTCAACTGTGTCAGCTATATATTCTGCAGGCTTGTCAGCAGATGATTCTGCGAGTTCAGTTGAAATTTCAGTTGTTTCTACTTCATCCACAGTTTGTTCAACAATTTCCTCAAGGATAGGTTCCTCGGTAACTTCATCAACTGTGTCAGCCTTATATTCTGCAGGCTTATCAGCAGATGATTCTGCAAGGTCAGTTGAAATTTCAGTTGTTTCTACTTCATCCACAGTTTGTTCAACAATGTCCTCAACAGTGGGTTCCTCAGTAACTTCATCAACTGTGTCAGCCTTATATTCTGCAGGCTTATCAGCAGATGATTCTGCGAGTTCAGTTGAAATTTCAGTTGTTTCTATTTCATCCACAGTTTGTTCAACAATGTCCTCAAGGATAGGTTCATCAGTAACTTCATCAACTGTGTCAGCCTTATATTCTGCAGGCTTATCAGCAGATGATTCTGCGAGTTCAGTTAAAATGTCAGTTGTTTCTACTTCATCCACAGTTTGTTCAACAATGTCCTCAAGAGTGGTTTCTTCAGTAACTTCATCAACTGTGTCCGCTTTGTATTCTGCAGGCTTATCAGCAGATGATTCTGCAAGGTCAGTTGAAATTTCAAATGTATCTACTTCATCCATGGTTTGTTCAACTATCTCCTCAAGAGAGGTTTGCTCGGTGACTTCAGCAACTGTGTCAGTTTTGTACTCTGCAGGATGTTCAGCAGCAGACTCGACCAGTTCAGCAGGAGTTTCAGATGGTTGCACTTCTTCAGTGATCTCCTCAGAAACAACTGAGACCTCTTGTGGTTCACCAACTTCAATCACCATGTCTGTTTTGTATGTAGCTTGCTGTTCAGCAGTAGATTCTGCATCAAATTCGCTTGGGATGTCTTTAATTTCAACTTCCTTTGCTGCTACCTCATCCACCTCAGTTATGGTTTCTTCCTCCTCTGTTTCTGTCACAGTGTGAGCCTGGAAGTGAGTTTCTTCAGTAATAGCTTCTGCAGACTCGACATCAATCTGTGACTCTGCCACAGTTTGAGCAGTGGCTGGATGAATGATGGCCACATGTTCTTCAAATATTTCCTCAGCCTCCTCCACGACTTCCACAGCAGGGTGAGCATCAACCTCCTCTTTTGGAGCCTCCTCTTCATCCCTCTCCTCAGTTAGCTCTGATGCTATCTGTTCCTGGATACGTTGGATTTCCTCTACAAACACTCTGGAGTGAGCTGCAGCTTCTGTGTCAGAGTCCACTGGTGTGGGTTTTGGTGATGAAGCTTCCAGGGATGACAACAGGGAGTCGGAAGCCTCCTCTGTGTCAGGAACATACTCGTAGGCTGCAAAAAAATGAACGAAGTCGGTGAGTAAACATTCCCTTCAATTGCAATTCTCATGATCATTTTATTCTTTTAAATTATTAATTTTTTTTTTTGGGAGTCGCTTTCTAGAATCTTCACTAATATCAAGACTTGTTAAGACATCTTAAATCTCTCCTTTAATATATATATTGCTAAAAAATCATAGTGCTAAATTATTTTCACTCCTGATAAAATGTAATAATGATTACTATGAATACTCACATTCAACTTCAAGAGTTGCCCTTGTGATATCTTCACCAAGAGGATTGACAGCAATGCACTTGTATTCACCAGCATCTTGAGGGAAGACTTCAACAATCAGCAAAGTGCAGACACCATTCTCGGTGTCATAGTTAATCTTGAAGTCTTGTGTCTCTGCCATGAGATTGTCATCGTGGAACCATTGGATTTCTGGCATCGGGTTGCCTACTACTTCACATCGGAACTTGACCTCCTCGCCGTCCATGACTTTCAGAGACATCAATCCAAATGTGAACTCTGGTGCTTGTCCATCGGGGATGATTTCCATCTGCACTTCTGCCGTCTCTGTGACTACCTCTGTGTCGTCTTCCTTCTGAACCTCCTCCTCGATTACCATGGACACTTCTTGAGATGGGACAGCCACTTCTTCTGCAGAAGGAACTTCGACTGCTGTGGGTTCGCCCACTTGGAAGGTGAACTCGACCTCTTCAGCTGTATCCTCTTTGCTCGTGACCTCGAAGGATAATTCTTCAACATGTGTTTCTTCAATTTGTACTGTCTCCTGTTGTTCAACTTCAACTTCGGATGTCAAAACAGTTTCTTCAACAAGCTGAGAAAGTGGGATTTCAACCTCTTCTTTTTCATGTGCTATCGTATCTGGAGCTACTTGCAAAGTGAATTCAACTTCTTCTGCTTTGCCCTGAACATCAATGACAAGCTCTTCCTTGTGGGTTTCCTCTGGAGCATCGACAACATCAGCAAAAACCTCTTTGACCTCAGTCTCCTCAGATTGTACAACTTCCATGGGAGCGGTGGGAATTACAAAGGTCACCTCTTCCTTCACCGTTTCTCCTTCATCGGTTTTGCTCTCAATAAGTGGTTCTTGTTCTGTTGAGAACTCCGTCATCATGACTACTTCATGGGTAACCTGCTGCGTCTCCGATTCACTCATTTCAACCGTCTCCTCAAAAACATGACTTTTAGTTATGGTAGCCCTGTGTTCAGTAACTTGTTGTTCATCAGGTCTAGGAGATTCAGTAATTTGGAACTCTGCTCGGCTGACTTTACCAACTTCAATCTCAATTTCCTGAGGCTTGGGTTCCTTTGTGATCTTAGTCTCCTGTATTTCAACCTCAATTCTTTGGGCAGCTGGCTTAGCCTCCACCTCTTGAGTCATCTCTGTTACTGTGGTAGATGTGGTTGGAAGCTGGACTCTGATCTGGTGAGGCTGCTGCTGCTGGTCCTGGATAATTTCAATGGTTTCAGTATGAATCTCATCCGGACCTTGTTCCGAGACCGGGATGGATCTCATCTCGGATGTCACCTTGCGAGTCTCTTCTGTGGTACGCGAAACAAACTCCTCAGTGGACGGTTCGGCTGGAATTTTAACCCGGAGTTGTATAGGAGCAAGCTCTTCGCCTTTCTTCATGGTCACTTTGACCTTATGGACACCGTCACCTTCAACAACTGGTTCCATCATCTCATCATCGGCTTGAATGATGGTTGAAGTTTCCTCAATGACCGTGGTGGTAGTTGTGGTGGTGGTGGTTCTCGGTGTCGAGGGGAATCCAATCTGGATCTCAATAGTTTCTGGTTGTCGCGGTCTTTCTTGCTGGGCATGAACAACCTGTAATTCTTTGACCCCTGTCTCATCTTCTGAGGTAATTTCTCGGGTCAGGTCGATCTCAATGGTTTCCCTGTGCCTTTCATCTGAGGAGATTTCCTCAGTTTCAGGGCCAGCTGAAAGAAAAAAACGTACAATGTGAAACTTCATATGCTAATTCTCAAATTTGCAACAATAATATCGGCGTCTGTTGTAAGCAATTGATAATAGGTACTTTTAACAGAACTATGCATCTTTCAAACAAGTCTATCTATCTACAAATACACAGAATTCCTGATTATAGATATACTTACAGTCAACAGTGAGCTTCATGGTGGTAATGGACTCCCCATATTCGTTGACAGCTATACAGGTGTACTCTCCATCATCCTCTGGGAAAACCTCCACAATGATGAGGATACTCTCTCCCTTGGAATAGTCCACAACGATCTTGATGTCCGGGGTGGGCTGCAGCTCCTTGCCACGCTGGTACCATGTAATACTGGGGGCTGGAGCTCCGCGGAAGGTGACTTTCAGGGTGACTTTGTCCCCGTCACGGACCCGCTTGTTCTGCAGTAGCTGTGTGAACTCCGGAGTGATAGGTTGGACGCCTTCTTCTGGAGCTGTGTCAGTTGGAGCTGTGGGTGTCTGCTCTATCTGGGGTTCAGGCTTAGACTCTTCTAGCTTCTCCTCTTCACGTGGAACTTCTTCCTCCTTTGGAGCCTTCTCTTTCTGGATCTCAATTTCGGTCTTTTGAATGGCTGTTAAAATAAAACAATATGGAATTTTAAACATTTGAAGCTAGTTTATTTAGTAAGTTATATATCAAATGATTAACTGAATTAGTGTTTCATATTGCAAGAGGAACATTTCACCCATTTCAAACAACAAGTTAATATGCAAACAGAGGAATACAGTTCCAACTTGACTAAAAACTATATCCTATATTTAAAAGCATTTAGGATAATACTGGATTTGCAAGTCAAATGCGAGATTTTGGATAGCTTTACCCAATACAAGCTGCAAGAGCATTTCTATTTATATGAAAATATACGATATTGACGGTAATTGTGGCTAATGACAAAACATGTACTCACGTCTCACGGTAAGTGTGGTCTTGCATCGTGTGACACCCAGTGCGTTCTCAGCCTGGCATAAGTATTCTCCTGAATCTTCTGGAGTAAGATCGACAATGACGAGGACACTGGTCCTCTCGTCCTCGATGATGTTCATGTGTTGAGATGGTAATATCTCCAGCTCATTCACAAACCAAGTCACCTTGGATGGAGGGTTACTTTCATGTTCAACTTCAAGTCTGAAAATTTTAAAGACAACAAATGAGTGATTGAATATGGAGTTTAATGTTGTTGCAGGAATCTTTCATCTATTTGCGATGCTGGACAATAAATACAGTACTTCCAGGTCTGTGTAAGAGACAATAATACAGGAAAGTAATTTCAGCAGTCCAATTATCAAATTTATCAGTTATAAAACCTTATTGAATCTCAGTAGTTCAATTATCATATTTAGACCTTGATGAATCATTTAAACACAGTATACGCCTTTCTACATACCATAGAATTATTGAACATATTGATGAGCTAGTGAGTAATTATCGAGTTTAACGTCGCTGCAGGAATATTTCATCTATTTGCGACATACAAGTAAAATACATGTAGACAAAGAAAGCATAATAATGCCAGGGATGACTTAACCCTCTACTTTTTAGAGTCAACCATATGTCCTAATAGATGAAGAGTTGTGACAAATCCAGCAGGTAGAAGGTCAATACATACTGGACAGTTCCGCCCTCCTCAGCTTCAATGGCTGGCAGCAAAGGCTTGGTGAAAGTTGGCGAGATCTCCAGAGTGGTTGTGTGCTTCTCATCCAGTAGAACCACCTCTGGCATCTCCTGGTCCATTGTGAAGGTTGTCTCTGTGGTCGATGTTGTTGTCACAGTCTCTTCTACAGCTAGAGAAATTTGAAGAAATCCATAAATATTCATTTGTATTTAATTAGCATTGTAAATCATTTCCTGATAAACATATATTCAGATTCTCTAATAATTATTAATTGAGCTGCAGATGTTTTCATAATCTGCATTATTTTCCTCTCTCAATGCATTTAAGGATGCTTGATCTATTTTGTTTAAATCACCTGTGAATTGAAATTTCCTGAAATATTTTATTTGATAACTATACTTTTTGAAGATGATATTGCATACTCACTTCGAACAATAAGAGTTGCAGATGTTGTCGCTTCACCAAATGGATTAACAGCCTTGCAGACATACTCTCCAGCATCATCAGGGAATACTTCAGCTAGTTCCAGCTTACAAACTCCAGTTTCAGGCTCATAGAACATCTTGAAGTCGGGACTGGGCTCAATTTCAATGGTGCTCTTGTACCACGTGATTGATGGCGGTGGTGTTCCAACCAACCTGCACTGCATGATGACAGATCCTCCGTCCTCTACCACCTGGGGCTGCAGCATCTCCACAAACTCAGGGGAGACTTCTTCAGCAGTTTCGGGCATCATCATTTGAGGAAGATCTTCAGCTATTTGGAAATGCACCTCCACGGTCTCTTCCTCAATGGGTGTAACCTCTTCCAGGGGTTCCTTGACTTCGGTCTCAGAAACATCAGCTTCAGCGTCAAGGATCACCTGAGGTTCAGTGGAAATCACAAAAGTGACTTCGTCGGCAACATCAGTTGTATCGGGCATTTCCTGTTCAGGCATAGCAACTTGTGTCACTTTCTCCTCAACATCAGGAATCTTGACTTCTCTAGTAACGAGCTGAGGAGTCAAGACCTCCTCAGTGACCTCTTCTCCAGTTGGTGTGTCCAGTTCTTCCTCCATGGGCTCGTCCTCAAACATTTCTCGCACAGGTGACTCATACTCTCTCTCGGGTTCAAGAGGGATCGCCTTCGGTCTATCAATTTTCTTCGGCTTGATTTGACTTTCAGTGATTTCTTCAAGGACTTCATCTATAGGAGACTCAGGGCAGGTTTCATAGACTGATGACGGAACATCCGAACAGAGACTCTCAGGAATAGGAGACTCAATGATGGTGTCATCTTCAAAGATGGATGTGACCTTAGGCCTGTCGATGGTCTTGGGAACGACTTGATCCTCAGAGACTTCAGTGGTTTCCATGGGCTCTTCAACGTCCATGGGTTCATCAGCTGACAATGCAACGGTGAACTCCATCTCTTCCTTCTCTGGCTCTCCAGTCTCCGGCTGTTCACTCTCCATCACAGTGAGGTAGGCAAATGTTGTGGCTCTCCCTGCAGGGTTCTGGGCAATGCAAATGTACTGGCCGTGGTCCTCGGGGAACACCTCCACAATGATCAGACTCACGTCTCCGGTCTCGGGATTGTAGGAGATGACGAACTCTTCGTCGTCGTCGATGTTCTTGCTGTCGTGGAACCATGAGATCTGTGGCATCGGAGATCCGGTGACTTTGCAAACGATCTTGATCTCCTGGCCATCAAAAGCCTCAATTGGACTTAGGACTTCTACAAACTGAGGTGGTATCATTGGAGCAGATGGGGAAATCTCAATGGTAGCAACTGCATCTGGACCAGCAGGTGGCATTTCTTCTGTGGCTGGTTCTGAAAAACGAGACATTAACAACGATAATTAACCAATTATAATTAATCAATACAATTCAAAAATACAAAAAATCATGCATTTTGGCTACAAAGATAGGACCGAATGAGACTTCATTACATATATAATATTTGATATAAGAAAATCTGGGGAAAAAAACATAAATATTTATATATTTTTAATATTTAAAATAATTACTATTATGAGAATATTCATGGTTTCCGGTGCAGTTTCTAAGTGGAGACAAAGAATATCGCCTCACCTTGTACATAGAGTGTTGTTGAACTGATGGCTTCTCCCATTTCTGACACGGCCTTGCATGTGTACTCTCCCGTGTCTTCAGGTCCCACTTCTATGATGAGGAGCGTGCTCTTGCCTTCCTCGTAGCGGATCTCATAGTGAGGGGAGGGCTTGATCTCCATACCATTCACGAACCATGTGACCAGTGGAGTAGGAATAGCATTGACCACACATTCAAGTCTGCAACACAGAAAAATTGTCATATTATGATAAGAAAACTGAAAACTAAAGAACACATGCCAAGAGTGTTGCTACTTGATTTTTGGTATAGAAAATCTAATATAAATCTATCACAAGGAAGTTTAATGCATTTCTGTGAGACAACCTTCTTGTCAGATATTCATCAGAGAGGCTGATTTACCTACCGGGTATTTGGAAGAATAACTGCAAGCTTAAGATATTTTACAATGTTGAATCGATCTTGGTGGCAGCAATGTGCTGATACTCACCTAGCAATGCCTCTCTCTCTCACGTAGATCTCTGGCTCCAATGGTGTGATGACAACAGGCTTGACCCTCTGGTAGGTGACCTGTTCTTCCCTCTCAATGGTAGTCACGGTCTTAGTGACTGTCACACTCTCAGTGGTGCTCTCAGTGAAAGGCAGCTCAACTGTCTTCTCAGTACCTGGATAACACACAATTCCATCGATTCAGGTATCAATATTTTCAACAATCCTTGAAGGATCTGAGTATGAGTATAATTGTAATATTCTCTTTATTATTGACTTGAATGTGTATTTTGACTTTTCATGAATAAAAAACCCCATTTTAATTAAAATTAAATAAAACATATTATTATCTTTATTACTGAACTGACTTGAATATCTGGATTTTTCATGAATAAAAATAAAATAATAAAAATTAAATAAATAATATTTATATCTTAGCAATAATTGAATAATAATTCTACGTACCCTTCATGACAAGAGTTGTCTTGCAAGTAGTCTCTCCCAGCTCGTTCTCCACCTTCAGCGTGTACTCTCCAGCGTCCACTGGCTGCACGTTGATGATGATCAGGATCAGGGTCTTGTCCTCCTGAGACATCTTGGTCTTCTCACTCGCGTGGATCTCGATTCCGTTCTTGTACCATGAGCTTCTCAGTACCGGAATATCTCCCACCTCCGCTTCAAGTCTGAATCCACAGAAACATCCACGGTTAGAGGACATTGTAGAGGACATAGGAAATTACGGAATTTTAAAAATTCAGGGACTTTGGTCCAAAGGATAGATGCAAGGATGAGTAAGAGACAGATGTGGAAGCTTATATATTATGGAGCAGGGTATCGTTTCTTGAAGCTCTCATATCTACTACGAGACCACAAGGACTCTCATTGCAATCTATTTACATGGGGATCGTGCATTTCCAAGAGCGCTATGGTCTCATAGTGGATATGAGAGCTTCGAGAAACGATACCCAGGTCTCATAAGGTGTATTTCCTTTACGCAATCCCAAGAAAAATATTTTGGACGAGGCATTGATGTTCGCAGAAGTTGCTCTTCCACTGTGGTCATGATTGGATGTGATGTTACAGTACCATCTGGTACAATACAAACACTGACAGCATTCCCACTACCAATGTTAGCATGCATTTGTTGCTTTACGCTGCTCCATGAATATCTCACTCAATGCCATAGACTATCTATAAAAATCAGTTAGGAGTGAAATCATCTTTAACTCTCCCTGCTGGATTAGGCATGGATAAAGCTCTTTAGGGCATAACAGGTTGACTCCAGCATGGAGAGAGTTAAAGCAGTTCCGCCTCTGCTCACCTGGCGGGTTCTCCGGGCTGCGCCTCTACGTAAGGCTTCAGTGGTTTGGTGAATCCAGGTGGCGCTCTCTGCGTCACGACCACGTGGAGCTGCTTGGCCATCTGGCGAGCTTCCTCCTCCTCTGTAACACAGATGTACCCAGGGTGAGTGTCTCCACATCATCAGACACATGCTTTGACATAATTGTTATCAAAAACGTTCATGCTATATCTAATTTAGTAACATGCTTGGATGCATAAACACAGCAAAAAAATATACTCCATACAAATGCAGACTATATATGCTCGAACTCAATCTTGTCAAAGATGTTTGAGGTAATGCATTTTTTAAAAGTAAAATTTCTAATTTTTTGAAAAAATAAAATAAAAACCAAAGAGAATTGTATCCAACATCTTTGATAAGGATTAAGTATTGCGTCATGGTATGTTAGACTTGTTGGTATGTACTTACCAGACCAACATGCATGGCCGATATATTCTTAATCCTGTTTCTCAGCTTTGGATCTCTCATGCGTCCGGTTGAATAGGAAGGTGTCTCATGTCGGGAGCATCTCACACAGATGTCTCATGCTGCACATGCTCACTATTTCTAGCTAGAAATTGATTTCCTAGCAACTAATATTAGACAAAATATTCACAAACATTTTCAAATAGAAACTGTGTTAGGAGAAGGCTGAAAACACGGCATGGATATGAAGAAAAACAAGCAAATGGAAATCAAACAGGGAATGGGTGTTACATGCTTTTGGTAGTATGAACACAAAATGTTTTAGAAAACACTGTGTGTACATTTACAATCATCATGAGCAAACACATCAGGTAAGTACAACATCACAAAAATAAACAGTTGTGGCAGCAATGCAATACATATTATAACACAAAGTTGTGTCTTCTGCAACGACAAATTTGAGTTCAAAGAAATGTTTTCAGATCCTCGTCTTACCTGCAAGACAGGTGAATGTGGACATGCAATCTTGCAACATGCAAAATCAATTCTTGGTGATGGCTGCTTATGACTCCATTTTGTTGAGACCTGTTACACTTTTCTTTCATTCCAATATCACTAATCAAGTAAAACTCACGTTCACACCGATTCACATTCAAGTCAATTTCAAACTCATTCCCATTCATTCAAACATTCTCAGATTCTATTTCAAAACCTGATGTCAACCAACTACTTGTATTAGTTCAACCACCTCCCGTAGACAGCCATAGTCCAATTGTAAAAACAAACATGCAAGAATCATTGTTCTTTCACAAACACACTATTTAAAACTCTTCATGCAATATAGTACCTCGAACATTATCTGTGACAAACATATCAATCATTATTATCTTTATTTCCTTCAATTTGATGTTTGAAATCTTTATTTATTAAATGTAAGAATATTCTTGGCAAAACAATAATTTGAGAATTCGACAATTTACATGCAGCAAATCCCCCAAACAAACATGCAGCTGCGTTCACTTACCTTGGACGTAGAGTTCCGCGGAACATTCGGCAGTACCAGCAGGGTTCTTAGCGCGGCACGTGATCAGTCCAATGTCTTCTGGGTAGGCTTGTTTGATGACCAGAGTTGTCATGCTGTCAGTTATTTCAATCTGGAACAAGAAAATTGTATAATAATAATAATAGTGAAGATTTGTGTTGTTCAGTAGAAACATATTCTCACACTAATGCAAGCTCAAGTCGCTAGAATGTGATTTAAATTCATAATATTGTCTGAATAAACAAGTCTTAGGTCTTGAATCGAACATGTCTATGTTACAAGAAAAGTTATACATGGATTAATGCCATTCAGGGTATCGTTTCTCGAAGCTCTCTTAGCTGCAAAGCAACCATAGCACTCTCTTTGCCGAGAGTGCTATGGTCCCTTAGCGGCTAAGAGAGCTTCGAGAAACGATACACTGGGTTATGACAAGATCTATTATTTCCAGTAGTACCGGGTATTGTATTGTTGGTAGTGGTAGTGATGATAATGGTGGTGGTCGTTGATCACTGGTCATTTATGTCATTTTGGTAATGGTGGGGACAATGATCATTGACCGATATTCTTGATAGTAGCGGTGCATGCGTGAATATGGAGTTTAACGTCGCTGCTGGAATCTTTCGCCCATTTGCGACAGCGGTGCATGAGAATGAACTAATAATGTATTGATGATACTGATGGTGAACGATCAGGTGATGGCCATGTTGACATACCGTGGTGTCTCGAGATTCGTGGATGATCTGGATTCCGTTCCTGATCCAGCTGATGGTGGGAGCCGGATGTCCGGAGAAGACGGCCTCAAAGCGGGCAGGACCTCCGGATGTGACCAGAGTGTTGGCGATGGGCTTGATGAAGCTTGGCGGGTTGGCCTGGGGCTGAGTTGGCTCGGATTCACTCTCAATACCTGAAGGTAAGGTTACAGTTTAGAAGTGTCTTCTATTTAAAATATTATCTGTATAACTAAGACAGTTTGAAGTTAGAAATTACAGGGACATATTTGAGTTTTTTTCAAAGAAAATAATTTTGATCTCAAATTTCATGGTGTTCTTACAGAAAATAGTTTCCTGGATGTTTCATAAATTTTACAGGAATTATTAAATAACTCAAATAACACAACCCTTTATCCATCAATGAATTCTTGAACCACCTTAACATTAATGCTATTCTCACAATGTTCTTTTTTTCAGAATCTATCCTATATTGACTTTTGATTTAATTAATACGTTATGTTGCAGCAGGACTATTTCACCCATAGGTGAAAACTATTTGACAATCTGTAAGGGTTCTACAGATGTGTGGCTCACCGTGGACCTTGAGGTAGGTGACACAGAAGACCTCGCCTCCAGGGTTGCGGGCGACACACTTGTAGGTGCCGCTATCCTCGGGGAAGGCTTCCATGATGGTCAGAGAGTGGATGCCGTCTGGCTTGCTCTCCATCTTGAAGTACTTTGACGGCTTCACCAGCTGGGTGTTCCGGTACCAGGACACAGTGGGAGCTGCAGGGAACACAAGAAATAGGTATCCATTTTAGTATACATGTGTGAATAAACTGGAAATATGTCAAAGAACTGTGGAAATATGTATTCGGAAACAAAGACTCTCAGAATAGTAAATAGAAAATCAGTGCAAATCTCTCATATGATAATATTTTATTTTATTATTATTTTGAAATTGGAGTTTATTATTATATTATATTATTAGCAGTGCTTTCAAGATTCTTTCAATTATATCATGGCTTGTCAGTTTAGGGCAGGAGGAAACCCGCTCAGAAAACAAATAATAATTCAGAAAATTGAGAATCAGGTTCCAGAATGTTACTCACGAGGACTTCCTGAGATTCTGCAGACAAAGGTGACGGGTTCTCCTTCGTCCACTTCTTTAGGCTGAGGCTGTTGCTGCACTGTCGGGGCCACCGCTGGCTCCTCAGGCTGAAGTTGTTCAGGCGGATGGATGGGCACTGGACAGGACAGGGACAGATTGAAACATGAGGCACTAACAGGCATTGGCATGGAATCAGTGTTACAAGATATAGAAAGCTTACCATGATGAAACTGTTCCTTAATGGTTGACATGATATAACAATGTAAATGTAGAAGTCCAAGATAACATAGTACGGGTAAGAATCTTTCACCCATTTGCGACAAAATTATTTCAAGATTTTGACAATAGTCCTGGCCCCGAGATTACAAAACGTTTCTGAGTACAATTTTGTTCATAAAACGTCATGTGACGTCATAGTCCGAGTACGTTTTTGTGCCCAGAAAGTTTCGTAATCTCAGGGCCAGGAGCCAGAGGGGCCAAACTGTTTTTGGCAGATCTCTTTGATTTGACCTCAAATGATTACTTTCCCAAAAGATCTAATCTTGGTACAGCATCTGGATTTGCAAGTGTAGCAGGGTATACTATGTGCATCATAAAATGCCAAGAAACCTAACAAACTGAGCTGTGTAGTGTCATCTTCATTTTGGCACCATTGGGATACTTTGGTGACTATAATTTAGTGACTGACAAATACACAATGTTCTTACATTCCACCGTGAGTCTAGCTGTGCAGGTGGCCTTGCCGACAGTGTTGATGATGACACAGGCGTAGAGTCCAGCATCTTCTGGCTGGACCTCGTAGACGACCAGGGTGTGGTTGTTGTCTTCCGAGATGAACTTCCATCGGCTGCTCTCATGCAGGGGCTGACCGTCCTTTGTCCAGGAGACCTGGGGAGTGGGCTTGGCCGACACCTGGCAGTCGAACGTGGCAGGTTCTCCTTGTGTGACCACGCTGTCTCGCATCAGGCTCTTGAACTCGGGGGAGGCTACTCTCTCTGGTTCGTCTTGTTCTGGAAACACGTAGAATTCCGGCAATGAAAATAAATGCTGTCAATTTAATCCAATAGGAAGTGCATGGACAATTTTACAATGTTAGAAAAGAAAACATTTTCCTCTGAAAATAGGTTCTGTAATATTACTATACTAATAACAACGATAACAATAATGTGTACATTTATATTTCACAAAATCCATGCTCAAAAGTGTGCTCAAAGTGCTACATTATTAGTCTGGGTATTGTTTCTCGAAGCTCTCTTAGCCGCTAAGGGACTATAGCACTCTCTTAGTAGTGTATTAGCTATCGGCAAAGAGAGCGCTATGGTCCCTTGGCGGCTAAGAGAGCTTCGAG
>JAUTBZ010041222.1:0-18807 GCA_032361785.1 Lepetodrilus galriftensis
GCACTCACCCCTTTTCCTGATAAATGCAAATTTCCATCTACATCTAATTTTTCTGTTGGTGAAGTTGTACCTATACCAACATTTCCTGAATTATCTTCAGATATCATTCTTGACCAATTACTCCAATTTCCACTATATCGTGTTCTCAAATAAATACCTTTATTTAATCCTGCGACATGGTATGGGATAGCAAATTGTGTCATATTACCATTTCCGTCTTGTGAGCCATATTCTAAAGAAAAGGGATGAAAATAGTTACCTGCAGCGTCAGAACCGGGGCCATTCAAATCATTTCCATGAAGCAATGTTTTTCCACTGCCGGCTCTAGCATTTGTAACATCATTCCAATCCTGAACTCCTCCTGTCGTTTGAGCTCCAAACCTAACTATTTGATTATTTATCCATTTTACACCATTTGAAGTAGAAGATAGGACTTGACCTGGTTCTCCTTTAAAACCAGTACCATCCTTAATGGCATTTTTAACTGTTAAAGTACCTACACTGTTTCCATACAACAATTGAACAGTGTTAGACCCAGTCAAAGTTTCATCTACTGCAGTCCAACCTTCAAACCAACTATCCTTTTCTGCCATTCCCTGTGCATAAGCTTGAACAGTAAATCTATTGAAATATTTTTTATCATCTATGTAAATAACCACTTTTCCACTCTCATTAGATAGCATCACTTTAGGGGTGTAATTACCATGAGAAGAAATTGAATTTTTTATAAAATTCCCACCATAAACATACCAATTTAGCATTAAACCTATGGTCTGACCATTGTGATAATTAAAGCCTTCAATTTTTATTGTTGGCATTTCAACACTATTCTGAAATGGAATATTTGTTTTAATTTTAATTCCATGAGATGGGGTGCCATTATAGTGATAGGACAAAACATTATAGTGATTTCCTCCCAAATGGGCCATCTCCCCTTTTATATTTCCTTTGACTTCTAGTTTTTCTTTAGGCGTAGATGTTCCGATACCTACATTTCCATCATTATCAATTCTAACTCTTTCCTGACCACCAGTAGAAAATGCTAATCTATCAGAACCAGCTCTATACATTCCTGTATTAGAATCTTTTTCAAAACGAAAAGCTGGTAAGCCTTTGGTCCCATTCCCAGATCTAAAGCTTGAAGCTCTAACTTGCCCTATAACATGTAATTTCACAACTGGCTTCTTAGTCCCAATTCCCAATCTTTCTTCCTGCTTATCCCAGAATAAATGACTATTATTCTCTGTGGGAGTACCATCTGTATCTGCAAAAAATACTGATCCTGGAGTCCCTGTGTGTCCATTATCAGAGCAACTAGCACAAAAATCTTGAATAGGAGTCCATTTAGTCCCAGTTCCAGTAGAAGTTAATATATCATTTGGATTACCAGAGCTTCCTTGACTGGCATGAAAAGCACCCGAAAAGTGTCCATCCCCAGTGACATCAAGCGCAAATAGTGGATTTGAATTAAAGACACCCAGATGTTTTACAGAAGGATCTGTAGGGTCATTTCCTATTTTATATATAGCGTTTCCTATATTTATTTGATTATTAAAAGATGTATTTAAAACTGTAACATTATTACCGATATAGATATTAGATGACCCAGAAGTCAACGAATAACCAGCCCGATACCCAATGCCAATATTCCTATTTCCTTTTGCTACAAATAACGCTTCATATCCTAGAGCCGAATTATAACTTCCCAAAACATTTAAATGCAGAGATCTATAACCAAATGCTGAATTTCCGTCACCACTACTTCGCACCGAATCTTGTCCATTATAAAATAAGGCATCAACTCCATATGCCGAATTATAACTTCCTATAGAATTCCAGTGCATTGCATGCATCCCTGTAGCCGTATTTGATTCTCCTTTTGTATTATGATACAAAGCAGTATCTCCAAAGCCTGAATTTCTACTACCTGTAGTATTTTTAGATAATGCTGCCATTCCAAATGCTGAATTTGCTAACCCTGTAGTATTTTTTGAAAGGGCGCTATATCCTAGAGCAGAATTACGAATACCTCTTGTATTGTTCTCCAATGCACTAATTCCGACTCCAGTATTGTACTCTCCACCATTATTAAAACCTGATTTCTCTCCCAGAAAGACAAAAGTTTTCTTGTCACTTTTCCCATCCAATAGGTCATTTATTTCAATAACACTTGAACCTCCACCAATATCATCCTTTGATACCCGTCTTACAATGAATCCAGTACCATTTTTTTCGGCTACCAATATCCATTGGTAATCTACAAGTGGAACTACAACATCCAATTTAGTAGAACCGTCATTCAATACATGAATTTGTGCAGATAGAGATTGGAAACTACTAAAAAAATAAATTACTAAAAAAATAAAAATTACCCTCATCGCAAAATGAATTTTAAAAAGCACCCTTTTTTGCTAGACAAAAAAGAATATCTTCTACAGTTAAAGTGTGTTGCTAATAAGAGAATATAACTATATAAATTCTCTATTATCTTATCAATTGGCAAGGTAAGAAAGTTTTTTGAAAAAAAAAAATATTTTTCAAAATAAAGGAAAATACCTATTTTATGGTATTTAATGTTTTTGTTTAAACCATTTCTGAAATGGATTCCACAAACAAGCAAAATGAAAAAAATTCATGGAGCTAGAAACTATCTGTGATAATACAGGTTGAAACCCTTCACTTTTTTTTCGATGCGTCCTTTACCGGTAGGAGGAATCAGTAGCCTGTCAGGCGGGAATTTTTAATGAAGATAATAAGTGGGCAACAGAAAAAAGACAGTTAATTGAACTATCCCTTATTAAAAATGCGATGTAGAACTAACTCCAAAATTATATGGAATATATTTTCTTTATCAATAAAAAAACTCATACCCACAAAGTACTTCCTACTAAATCTAAGTAAATCTATATCTATGTATAAAATATTGTTAAAACTGTGACAGCCTTTCAAGTAAAGATGAGGACGACCAGTTTTTGATTTTACTACTTTTCGTTTCTTATCACCCAATTGGACTTCAGGAGGAAACTCAAAGGAGTCAGGATAATAACTCCCTATTTCTAGGAACAGCGTATCATCACTTCCTAATAAGCCCCTTTCAAAAATTTTATCAAGTACTATAATATTTAATCTTTCCAAATCAGTTGAATCACAAAAACAAGGCTGCGCAAAACTAAATAAAGGAAACATGACGAACAAACATAAAGCTCTAAAGACCATTTTTTTATTAATAAAAACAGTAAGGACACAGTGGTATTATAACTCACTCATTTTCTTCCGCATAAATATATTTCCCTAACTTATACAAGCCGCCTTCTTCCAAATCAAAAATGACATGTACTTTAGATTCCAACAGAACTAACATAAAATAATCAGCGGATCTAGTTTTCACCTCCTTATAAGGCATTTTATTCTCATTCAACATGAGAAGAAATTCATGTAACTTTGTTTTTGATGACAAAACTTTTTTGGATTTTTCATTCGTGAAGAGCATTTTCAGATTTGGATAAGTATAGAAATCAAAATTATATTCTACAATCAGTCCATCGTCTATGTTCAACCGAACTCCATTCACAAACAAAAAATCATCTTCATTCGTGAGGTAAACTTCTTCATATCTTTCAAAATCAATTTCATCGATTCGTTCCAAAAAGGAATAGTAAGGAGAGCGCCCACTAAGCAAAATTTTTCCTGAATGTATATTTTTTACCATAATCAACTCCTAACCCAACTGCCCCAAAGCAACCTCAATTCGCCGAACAGCCTCTGTCAATTGCTCTTCCGAAGCCGCATAAGATAGTCGAATACAATTTGGATCACCAAAGGCAGCACCAGGCACCGTAGCCACATGACCTTCCGTTAATAAGTATTCTGCTATGTCCGAAGAATTCTTAATATTAAAGGTACCGTAGGACTTTCCAAAATAAGAACTAATGTCTGGAAAAATATAAAAGGCACCTTTTGGAAAATTAGTTTTTACGCCAGGAATTGCTTTTAATAAATCTATCACTAAACCACGTCTTTTCCGAAAGGCCTCTCTCATCTTATCGGTTGCAGACATATCAGATAGCAAGGCATGAGCTCCTGCTTTTTGGCCAAACGAAGTCGCTCCAGAAGTCACCTGACTTTGAATTTTTGCGCAAGCCTTAGCCAACCAAAGTGGTGCCCCAATATAACCCAAACGCCAACCAGTCATCGCAAATCCTTTAGCGAAACCATTGATAGTCACTGTTTTATCTTTAACAATCTCAATACTCCCGATAGAAGCATGTTTGTCTGTAAAATTAATATACTCGTAAATCTCATCCGATATCACAACGATATCATGTCGGGCAATCACTTCCGCTAAAGCTTCTAACTCTTCCCGCAGATAGACAGAACCCGTCGGATTGCAAGGGGAAGAGAAGAGGACAAATTTTGTCTTGGGCGTAATCGCCGCTTCTAACTGCTCAGGAGTCACTTTAAAATCTTGTTCTATACTCGCTTTTACGGGAACGGGGATGCCACCAGATAATTTAATAATATCATGATAGGAAACCCAATATGGCGTTAAGATAATCGCTTCGTCCCCTTCATTTAATAATACTTGGCATAAGTTAAAAACAGATTGTTTGGCGCCATTGGAAACAACAATTTGACCGGCTTCAAAATCCAATCCATTATCCCGCTTAAACTTAGTCCGAATGGCACTTACTAATTCTGGTAAGCCCGAAACGGGAGTATATTTAGTGTAGCCATCTTTCAGCGCTTGCATGGCTGCATTTTTAATATGATCCGGCGTGTCGAAATCTGGCTCCCCCAAACTAAGACTAATCACATCTACCCCTTTATCTTTTAATTCTCGCGCCAAACGCGACATTTTCAAGGTAGCGGATTCGGGGAGATTGATTACTTTATCAGATAGTAGATTCATGATGAATTTTTAATATTAATCCAATTGTTTGTTCATAAAAGTGATAAAATCTTCGGCTGTCATCGAGCCCAAATCACCTTCTCCTTGCTTACGCACCGAAACCATATTGGCTGCTTCCTCTTTCTCGCCTAATATCAACATAAAAGGAATTTTCTTCAATTCAGTATCTCGAATTTTACGTCCAATAGATTCCACTCGCTTATCAATATCACCACGCAACCCAGCCACTGCCAAAGTCTTTTTAATTTTTTCGGCGTAAGCCAAATACTTATCACTAATTGGTAATATTGCGTATTGTTGAGGTGTCATCCATAGTGGAAATTTACCCCCACAATGTTCGGTCAAAACCGCAATAAAACGTTCCATAGAACCGAAAGGCGCTCGGTGAATCATGACTGGTCTATGCGGTGCATTATCTGCGCCAGTGTACTCCAATTTAAATCTTTCCGGAAGGTTATAATCCACTTGAATGGTACCCAATTGCCAAGACCGCCCAATCGCATCTTTAATCATAAAATCTAACTTTGGACCGTAGAAAGCGGCTTCACCGTATGCTATAACAGTCTCTAAATCAACTTCTTGCGTAGCTTCCAAGATCGCAGCCTCTGCTTTATCCCAATTCTCTTCTGAACCAATATATTTACTTCTATCCTCTTTATCCCGTAAAGAAATCTGCGCGGTAAAATTCTCAAAGCCCATTTTTTTCAAAACGTATTTTGTTAATTCTAACACATCCAAAAACTCTGCTTTCACTTGATCTGGCGTACAAAAAATATGCGCATCATCTTGCGTAAAACTTCGAACTCTTGTCAAGCCATGCAACTCTCCACTTTGCTCATACCGATACACGGTTCCAAATTCTGCAATCCGAATAGGCAAGTCTTTATAGGACTTCGGACGATGTCCATATATCTCACAATGGTGCGGACAATTCATCGGCTTCAACAAATATTCTTCATCTAATCCAGGTGTCTTAATAGGCTGAAAACTATCTGCTCCATATTTTTCATAGTGACCTGAAGTTACATACAAATCTTTCTTTCCGATGTGCGGTGTAATGACGGGTTGGTACCCACGCTTCAATTGTTCTGCTTTCAAAAAATCTTCTAACCGTGTGCGCAAAGCCGTACCATTGGGCAACCAAATCGGCAACCCCTGCCCTACTTTTTCAGAGAACATAAACAACTCTAATTCTGCACCCAACTTCCGATGATCTCTCTTCTTCGCCTCTTCTAAGAATTCTAAATACTGCGTTAACTCTTTTGCTTTCGGAAATGTAATACCATACAATCGAGTCAATTGCTTACGCTTCTCATCTCCTCTCCAATAGGCCCCTGCCACAGACATCACCTTAACTGCTTTAATTTTAGACGTGTTGGGTAAGTGGGGGCCACGGAATAGATCCGTGAATTCTCCTGTTTCATAAAAAGTAATAGTCCCATCCTCTAGGTCATTAATCAGCTCCAGTTTATATTCATCTCCTTTGGCTTCAAAGTAAGCGATGGCCTCTGCTTTAGACATTTCCTTGCGGACAAATTTTTCTTTTTGACGAGCCAATTCTTTCATCTTCTGCTCGATCTTATCGAAGTCTTTCGACGAAAGGATGGTATCCCCCAAATCCATATCGTAATAAAAACCTCGCTCGATATCTGGACCTATTCCGAACTTCGTCCCCGGATAAAGCTGCTCAATAGCGGCTGCCATTAGATGCGCTGAGGAATGCCAAAAAGAAGCTTTACCTTCGTCATCCTTCCACGTTTTTAGCTCGATTGCACTATCTTGATTAATCGGGCGCATGGCGTCTATTACTTCACCGTTCACCTTGGCTGCCAATACGTTACGGGCCAATCCTTCACTTATAGAAGAAGCTATTTCTAGCGCCGTGGTGCCTTTTTTGTATTCCTTGACATTACCGTCTGGAAATGTAATTTTCATCATAACTCGTCCTTAATTCTTCATTAATGAGATAATTGCCTACGCAAAGTACAAAGCTAAGGTTTTTGTGGGAAATGCTGGCTAAAATTTGATAGGATTATAATTTGCTACTTTTTGGGATCCCTAATGTAATTGACCGCTAGATTGACTATTGAGTTCGTAAAAAAAAATTGGACCTTAAACCGTTAAACAAAAAACTCCTTTAGTCTTTCGACTAAAGGAGTTTAAAGAACACCACTCAAAAGGCATTCAAGCTCAAATTACAGCTTAATAAAACGGACTGTTTCTACAAAGGTACCGATCGATACTTTCGCAAAATACTGCCCTTGGGCAAAAGTTGCTGCATCAATTTCTAAAGTAGAAACACCAGCGCTAATCACTTCATCAAAAACTTTCTGACCAATCAAATTAAAAATAGTCACTCGACCATCCATTTCTTTTGGCTCCATACTTAAAGTCATGATATCTTGTACTTGAGTTGGGTTGATTGTAGTCGTACCCGCTCCTTTGAAGTCAACACTGACAACATCAAAGCTTACAGATTGTCCATCAAAGTCTGTTTGCGTCAAGCGGTAGTAGTTCGTTCCACGCATAGGCTTAATATCAACATAATAATACTTCAAAGGGGTTGTACTAGTTCCCTCCCCATTAACTTTGCCGATAGCTTCAAAACGCTCGCCATTCTGTGAACGCTCAATCGTAAAGAAATCATTATTAATTTCTGTCGCAGTCTCCCAAGTTATGATAGCTTGGTTGTTTTTTGCTGTTGCGTTGAAGGACACTAACTCAATTGGTAGGGTTACTTGATCGGCCGTCAATACTCCTGGCGTTCCTGCGATAGCCGTCATTTGATAATCAGCTGCTGTATTTCCAGGACCAATTCTGATAACTGTTTTACCTGAAGATATTTTTTGAAAAGTTTTACCATCGATAATAGTTCCACTAGCATCTTTTAAAGTATATTGTTCCGCTCCGTTAATGGAAGGAAAACTTGCGCCAATACCTGCAGCATTGACATAAGTAACGGTAGGAGCAGGTAATGCAACACCCCAAGCCGTTTCAAAAGCTGGTTTTGAGGCATCTCTTCCAACTACAAGAAAGCCACCAGCAGGAATAATAGTACCAGCAGGAATGGTAATTGTTTTAGTTGATTTGGATTGAATAATCTTATAGCCAGACATGTCAACCGAAGCACCTGAAGCACTATTATAGATTTCAACAAACTCAAGAGAATCTGTTCCACCTTCAGGTGGATTGTACATAATCTCTGTAATCACGATTTCTTGCGAAAAGCCTATCACCGAAAACAGGGCAAAAATCACTGACAAAATCAATTGTTTAGTAAAAGTTTTTTTCATCTTTAAATTTTTAAGAAGGTTTGTGAATGGTTCAATATCCTTGCGGAAAAAGTCAAATTAGACTTATTACAAATATAAGTACTATTGCATCTATAATGCTTGAATTTCTAGAAAACTTTTCTGGAAATTTTACATACAAGAAGGCTCCAAAGGAAATACAAAGCTTCCAAGGTCACAAAATGTGCTTAGCCTCTTAATACCCAATGTTTAAGAAAGTGGATTAGAAATTCCATGTAAAACCGCCTCTGAAAGAGAAAGGTTGTTCTAGAGAGTTTTTGGGTACATTAAAATTATATAGCACCATAATTTCATATCCACCTGGACTATATCCTGCACCCACATAAAAATTATCTTTTTGCTGCCTTTCTGTTAATACTTTACCTGAAGTGCCGTCTAGCACAAGGTATCCACCATTTGACGCAAAAGCTTGCTTACTCCATTCCAGTTCATATTCTGAATGAAGAAAGAATTGTTGCAAGAATTTCAACCGGACAAAAGCTGCCGTCGTATATATAGGCAACCCAACTCGATGCACCTCCCCATCTGTACCTAAGCCTTTAAGGCTCACATAAGTATAACCAACTCTAGGACCAACGGAGAAAGGAGTATCTTTAATCTTAAAACCCAACATTGGAGTAGCACCAATAATAAATCTAGAGTAATTTCGACCACCATTAAAATTGACGACCAAGGAGCCACCATACCAGACTTGCTCTTTCCAAAAATCAGATAATTCTTTCTTTTCTTTTTTCTTTCTTTTGGGGTGCTTGTTATTACGATGTCCTTGAGCCATCATATCCAAAGGGAAGGCAAGTAAAATTCCAAAAGCTAAAAACAGTAACCAATTCTTTTGCATAGGTGCTTTTTTTTGTTTGTAAAGTAAGTAGAAAACTGGAATAATCTTGATTTATTGTTTTTTATTAACACCTTAAAAACATAAAGAATAAAAACAACTAATTGAGGTTCATACAGTTACATCATATCTAAAAAAATAAATGCGTTTTCAGGTGTATTTAACAAAAATTTAAGCCCAAAGAACAGTGTCTTTTTTTACCTTTGTGGCAAATTATCCCCTGAACTCAATTTTTCGTTCATTTCTCACTAAACTTTCACAAAGATGAAAAAGCTTTTTTACTTTTTTGCCTTTCTACTAAGTTCTGTAACTATGTTTGCGCAAGGCAGCATATCAGGAACTTTACTAGACAAGGAAACTAATGAAACCTTAATCAGTGCCTCTGTATTATTGAAGGGCACAGATAAAGGAACTGTTACCGATTATGATGGAAAATTCTCTATTGGCAATCTACAGCCAGGAGACTACACAGTCGAATTATCATACATCGGTTTTACGACTATTGAAATGCCTGTGACCGTGTCAAACGGCAATGTTGATTTAGGAGCTCTGTCTCTTGAATCCGATGCAATTGGACTAGAAGAAATCAATGTAGTCGCTTCTGTTGTTGTCAACAGAAAAACACCTATTGCGGTTTCTACTATTACTGGTGCTCAGGTAGAGGCTAAATTAGGTTCCAGAGAACTTCCAGAAATCCTAAACGAAACGCCAAGTGTCTATGCTACGAAAAGTGGTGGTGGATTTGGTGACTCTAGGATTAACATCAGAGGTTTTGACCAAAGAAACATTGCTGTATTAATTAACGGAGTACCTGTTAATGACATGGAGAATGGTTGGGTTTATTGGTCTAACTGGGCTGGACTAGGAGATGCCGTCCGTACAATGCAAGTTCAAAGAGGTCTTGGAGCTTCTAAGCTAGCTATCAACTCTGTTGGTGGTACAATGAACATCATTACAAAAACTACTGAAGCTAAAAAAGGCGGTTCTATCAAATCAGAAATGTCTTCTTATGGTCAAAGAAAAACATTAGTTTCTTTGAACAGCGGTCTTTTAGACAATGGCTTAGCTGTAACAGCTGTAGGTTCTCGTACTGCTGGTACTGGATATGTAGATGGTACATACATTGATGCTTGGTCATACTACTTGGGTGTGGCTAAAGAGTTAAATGCTCACCATAAACTACAATTTACTGTAATCGGTGCTCCACAAAAGCACGGACAAAGAGATAACTCTAAATTTTCTGCTCAAACTTTTAAGCAGGAAGAACAAAATGGAGCAGCATACAACCCTAACTGGGGTTACAAAAGAGGTCAATTCTTAAATGAAAGAAATAACTTCTACCATAAGCCACAAATCGCTTTAAACCACTACTGGACAGTGAATAGCAAAAACTTCTTAGCTACTTCTGCATATGTTTCTTTTGGTAATGGTGGTGGTTCTGGTGTTTTGGGTAGAGGATCTTTCAAATATGGGCCTCATCAAGATGAAAACAATCAACGTAATTGGAATTCAGTTTTAGAGGCGAATTCTTCTATCCCTGATTCTATGGCTGCTGATGGTGCTTATATGATTATGAGAAACTCCATGAATAACCACTTCTGGACTGGTGCACTTTCTACTTTACGTTCAAACCTTTCTGACAATGTTACTTTGACTTCTGGTATAGATATCAGACACTATAAAGGAGAACACTATAGAGAAGTTAGAAACTTAATGGGTGCTAAACACTGGAAAGACAAAGTCAATCCTGAAGCTAAAGTTGGGGACAGAATTGCTTATGATAATGATGGACTTGTAACTTACACTGGATTATTCATGCAAGCAGAATATGCTAATGATGTCCTTTCTGGCTTCTTAGGAGGATCAGTATCTAATACTTGGTTTGGTAGAGAAGATCGTTACAACTATGCTAGAGGTCGTGGAGCTTTAAAAGCTGAAGCCGTTACTGCTTTAGGCTACAACGCAAAAGCTGGTGTTAATTTTAACATCAATGAGAACAACAACATATTCATTAATACGGGTTATTACTCTCGTGCTCCATTCCATAATTTCGTTTATATTAATTATGGTAACACAATTAATCCTAACCTTGGCAATGAAACTATTTTGGGTTTTGAAGCTGGCTATGGCTTAAACATGAAAGGTGTCAAAATCAATATTAATGGTTTCTATACTAGCTGGGATGATAGATGGGTAAGACAAAGAGTTAGCACATCTAAAAAGCCTGATGGTACAACTGCTTACTTCCAGATAGAAAACCAAACTCATAAAGGAGTGGAAGTGGAGGTAAAAACTAGCCCATCTAAATCTTTAGAACTTGGACTATTAGCTTCTATTGGCTCCTTTACTTATAAAGGAAACTTCGATGCGACACTATATGATAGTGATACAAGAGAGATTTCTGATACTGTTTCTGTATTTGCTGATGGCATTCACGTAGGTGACCAACCTCAAACTCAATATGGTGGTTTCTTAAATTACCATGTAGGTTCTTTTGAATTTGGTGCTGAATACCTTTACTATGACAGATTATTTGCGAAGCTTGAAGTTGCGACTATCAATTCAAAAGAAGATAGCAAAGATTCTTATCGCTTACCTTCTTATGGCATGTTCAATGCGAATATATCTTACAAGTTTGACTTGACTGATAATTTAGCTGCAAAGGCTTATATCCAAGGTTATAACTTAGGTAATATCAATACTCCTGTCGAAGGATGGGGACAAACAGAGGACAAGTTCAAAGGATTTTGGACTTGGGGAAGAAATTTTAACTTCGGTATGAAGGTGAATTTCTAAGCGCCCAAAACTAGCTAAAAAAGGCATCCAATTCATTTTGGATGTCTTTTTTTTATCCCCAATGCCCAATAAGATATAAGTACAAACTGCGTTTAAATTTAAACTTCCCTACCTTTACAAAAAAGAATATCTCCCAATTATGAAGCAATTTGCCTGGTTTTTCTTGATAACTGTCTTTTTTGCGCAAGCATGTACCTATACCATGAAGATAAAAGATGGACGGATTGCTTTTCAGCAAAAACAATATGCCAAGGCTATTCCCATGCTCCAAAAGGAATTCAAAAAGGCCAAATCCCCTTCTAAGAAAGGGAAAGCGGCCTTTATGCTAGGAGAATCTTACCGCATCACTGGACAACCTGGTCCTGCCGCAGAATGGTTTGAGAAGGCTTACGCAAAAAGTTATGGGCCAGATGCTTTGAAGGCGCAAGCTTTTGCACTCAAACAAAAAGGGGACTATGAAATGGCGATGATGGCTTTTCAAGAATTGGGGCGTGAGATTGGAAGTCCTTATGAATATCGCCGAGAAATCAATGCTTGCCAAACAGCAATGGATTGGATCAAAACCACACAAAAACAAGGTTATTCGGTCACTACGCCTGACTTCAATTCCAAAAACAATGACTTCTCCCCTACTATCTTTAGAGATGGGCAAATAACTTTTGTCTCGGATCGAGGTGCAGCCACAGGAGAAAAGGCGTACAAATGGACTGGGCATAAATTCATGGATTTATTTCAATTAAGTGATGGAAATATTAGTCCATTTGATGTGAATCTCAACACACCTCAAAATGAGGGACCTATGTGTTTCAATCAAGATTTTAATGAAATGATATTCACTCGATGTGACCAAGAAGATGACGATGCTATTTATTGTCGGTTGTTTTCTTGTAAATGGGATGGGCAAAATTGGAGTGCGCCTTTGCCTTTAGATTTTCAAGAAACAGGAACCAATTATATGCATCCTGCCCTATCTACTGACGGCAACACCTTGTACTTTGCTTCTAACCACCAAGACGGTTGGGGCGGTTACGATTTGTATTTTTCCGAAAGGACTAATGTCGGCTGGTCAGCCCCAAAATTACTAAGTAGAATTATTAATACTATTGGTGATGAAGTCTTTCCTACGGTCGAAGCAGATACGCTTTATTTCTCTTCTAATTACTTGAGTGGAATGGGTGGATTGGATATTTTTAAAACGACAAAAACAGGTAACAACCAGTGGACGCCACCCAAAAATTTAAAATCTCCTATTAATTCTAGTGGAGATGACTTTGGATTTATTGTCACCAAATATGGGAAAGGAAACTTATTAAAAGAAGGATATATTTCTTCCAATAGAAATGGGCAGGACGACATCTTATCCTTTCGGAAAAAAGTAGTCAAAAAACCACCTGTCAAAAAACCTAAAGAGATTATTTACAAGAATATATTAAAAATAATAACGCTCGAAAAGATCTATGTAGACCCCGAAAACCCTTCTAGTAAAATGCTAGGAAGAAAGCCACTTGCTAATGTAAAATTAGATATTCTTACCAAGAATTCAGAATCAGTTGAGACCAATCAGTTTGGTGAGTACGAACTGGAATTAAGCGATGAGACTAATTACACTTTCGCAGGCTCTTTGGAAGGGTATTTAAAAAATACAACTACTTATTCTTCCAAAGGATTTGGGAAAGATTCTGAAAGTCCCATCCAACATTATGAATTAGAATTAGTCCTAGACAAGATATTTAAGAATAAGGAAATTCGCCTCAAAAATATTTATTACGACTTCAACAAATGGGATATTAGAGAAGACGCCAAACCTTCTTTGGACAATCTCATCACCATCTTACAAGACAATCCTACCATCAATATTGAATTAGCTTCTCACACAGATTGCCGGGGAGGCGAGCGATACAACAAGGAGCTTTCGCAAAAAAGAGCGAATAGTGCCGTCGCTTATTTAATCTCAAAAGGGATTGATGCGACTCGACTTTCAGCGGTTGGATATGGTAAAGGGCAGCCTGCTGTTTCCTGTGTATGCAGCAAATGCTCAGAGGAAGAGCATCAGATAAATCGACGGACTACATTTAAGATTTTAGAATAACTAGCTGTTAATCTATTTTCACAAATCGCTTAGTTTGCACAAAATAACCATCAGCCATTTTTAGCAAATACACGCCTGGTTTTAAAAAAGATATATCAAAGTCGATTTGGCTTTTTCCGAAAGGAATTTGCACCTTTTTTATTTTTTTTATTTGTCCCAATGTACTTACCAAGGAAAAAGTAAGTTGTTTAGAATACGCACTAGAAACCTGCACAGTAATTCTATTTTTACTAGGGTTGGGTGTGATACTTTCTAATAATAAGTCCTCTGCTTCGGGCACTTGTTCATTAACAACCATTGGATTTTGAATAAGCTCAACATTTACCAAACCGGTCCATTGATTAGTACTTGCGTACCCTTCCCCTTCAATAGTAATATTTTTAATAGGTTTATCTGCTTTCGCCAAAAAGGACATCTCAAAATGCCTTTGATCGGGTTGGGGTGTATCAAACAATAATTTGATAGTCAACGTATTTCCATCCATTTTTGTCGTATAGGTCACATGGTCTCTTACATACAAATATTCATACACTTCTTGTAAACCAGCCATCCAAATATTGTCAGCCCCATTAGCCCCATAATTACTTTCAATAAAGTCCATATATTGCTTGAAATACGGGTAACCAAGACTAGCCGTAATCGGAACATAATCGCCATTTCTTCTAACAGAATGTGTATAATTATTTAACCAATAGCGATTTGTGGTATTCGCTTTTTCAGCAACATTTTTAATGGTGTCGACTATAGAGGACCAATTTAGGACTTCATTTGGAATTGGATTTCTATCTAACTGAAAGAAGTTTAAATCAACCGACGTATCCGTTTCAATTGTTGGTCCAAACCACTTCCAATTCTGTGTATAGATGGCGACCATTCCATGCGTATTAATCTCGGTACAATTAGCAGTCAAACCAAAATTACAAAGTATTTTATCACTATTACTAGGCACTACAAAATGACGGGGATAAAATCCAAGTTTTTTAAAGATAGTATCGGAATTACCTTCAATCTCCTGCTCATAAGAAATGGGATTATTTAAAAGCCAATTGATTGGATTAGCGGGATCTGGTTCGTGGTTATAGGAATGATTTAAGACATCCCAGCCTGCATCATACATCTCCCTCAGCTGATCCCAATTGACAAACTGGTCAGCAATTCCTACAAATCTAGCATTTATCGCTAACCCGCATTTGAAAGGCACAAAATGGCCACAACCATCTGTCGAATTATACCCACCTTGGATCCAGTCATCTGTTCCACTTCCATAATCAACTCCTTTGTACAGGTCTGAATTAACGACTTGCTGACCTGTCAGCAATTTAAAAGCGACATTCCAAACATCAATCTTTCCATCATCAATGGTCATGCTGTACGCAAAATCTTTGTTATACTTGAGTTTTGCTATTTCAATATCTGCGAAGGTGGGTTTACCTTCAAACTCTATCTTGATGACTCGGCCTACAGGTTGAGCCAATAGAACAGCTTGAAAGCATAGTAAAATAACAGTGAGGAATAATTTCATTTGTGGATATTTCAGAATCTCGATGCTACGAAAACGTCATATTGCTGGCAAAAATAACCATTATTCTTACTATGCATTGTGATATAGTTGGCTTATGAATAAAAATACTTGATTTGGTGTAGTAATGAAGCCCGTTTTAGTCATTTCTAGCCCAAACGAAGCATTCCAAAAAATATCCAAATCCGTTTGAAACTTCCCATAAATAAACGTACCTTTGCCCCTGTTTTAAAACAAAGCTAAAAAATAACCATATATGGCAAATATTGGAAAGGTGAAACAAGTAATTGGCGCAGTAATCGACGTCAGTTTTGAAGGCGGCAATCTACCGAACTTACTTGATGCCCTTGTCATCAATAAAGAAGATGGCTCTCAATTGATTTTGGAGTGTCAAAGACACCTAGGAGAGAATACTGTTCGGACGATTGCAATGTCTGCAACGGACGGTTTAACTCGTAATATGGAGGTTATCGATACTGGTAGCCCGATTTCTATGCCTGTAGGCGAGGAAGTAAAAGGACGTTTGTTCAATGTAGTGGGAGAAGCTGTTGATGGCCTAGGTAAAGTAGATACCGGTAAGTGGGCAAGTATCCACCGTGATCCACCAAGATATGAAGACTTAAGTACTTCTAAGGAAGTATTTTTCACTGGTATTAAAGTAATCGACTTGATCGAGCCTTACATGAAAGGGGGTAAGATTGGATTATTTGGTGGTGCAGGTGTTGGTAAGACCGTTTTGATTATGGAATTGGTGAACAACATTGCGAAAGCCTATGAAGGTATTTCTGTATTTGCAGGTGTCGGTGAGCGTACTCGTGAGGGAAATGACCTTTTGAGAGAATTCTTGGAATCTGACGTAATCAAGTACGGTGAGGCTTTCAACGAAGATATGGAAAAAGGTGGATGGGATTTGACGAAAGTCGATATGAATGCCATTAAAGAATCTAAAGCAACATTAGTATTTGGACAAATGAACGAGCCTCCTGGAGCACGTGCGAGAGTGGCATTGTCTGGTTTGACAATGGCTGAGTACTTCCGGGATGGTGATTTGTCTGACCCAACAGGCGGTAAGGATATTCTTTTCTTTGTTGATAACATCTTCCGTTTTACACAAGCGGGTTCAGAGGTATCAGCACTATTGGGACGGATGCCTTCAGCTGTAGGATACCAACCTACCCTAGCGACGGAGATGGGTTTCATGCAAGAGCGGATTACTTCTACTAAGCGAGGTTCTATTACTTCTGTACAAGCGGTATATGTTCCTGCGGATGATTTAACGGATCCGGCTCCAGCGACAACTTTTGCCCACTTGGATGCAACGACTGTACTTTCTCGTAAGATTGCTTCTTTGGGTATTTACCCAGCGATTGACCCATTGGATTCTACTTCTAGAATCATGGATAGAGCGATTATCGGTGATGAGCACTATGATACAGCTCAACGGGTGATGCGTTTGCTACAAAGATATAACGAGTTACAAGATATCATCGCCATCTTAGGTATGGATGAATTATCTGATGAGGATAAGTTGGCAGTAGGACGTGCCCGTAGAGTGCAACGTTTCTTGTCTCAACCTTTCCACGTAGCGGAACAGTTCACAGGTCTAAAAGGCGTGTGGGTTCCAATCGAAGAAACTATCAAAGGTTTCCAAATGATTATGGACGGAGAATTGGATGAATATCCTGAAGCTGCTTTTAACTTAAAAGGCAACATCGACGATGTAATCGAATCTGGTAAAAAATTATTGGCGGAAGCTGCTGAAGCTTAAAAGGACAACGAATGAATATTTCAATATTATCACCAGATAAACCTATTTTTGAAGGCAACGCTAAGTTATTGACGTTACCTGGATTAGATGGTTTATTCCAAATCATGGATAATCACGCACCTTTAGTGGCTGCTCTTGGAGCAGGCATGGTGACCGTGAATAAAGAAGATGGCGAAACACTTGAGCTTAATATTGCAAATGGTTTTGTGGAAGTTATTCACAATTCTGTTTCCTTATTGGTTGCTGGTGTGACGGAGTAATCTTTCGATAAAAATTTTAAAAAAGTCCTCCTGCTTTTGCTGGAGGGCTTTTTTTTTGTGTCCTAGCACTTATTTCAATCTTTCTTTTGTATTGCAATTATCATAAGCCCCTCTAATGTATAGCGTCTATAGAATTTCATAAATGCCAGAAAGAAGAGATAGGAAACGATTGAGGTAATTAAAAAAAACTTCCAATTCTCACAAAGACAGAATTTAAATAATGTGTACCAAAAAAAAATCACAGCAATAAGAGTCATTGTTCTCAAAAAACCATACAATGCTACATAATTGACCATCTTAAATTGATGGCTTTTTGTATTTTCAAAAGCATAGTGAGAATAAAGCCGAAAAAAATCAGTGTCATTTTTTATATCCAGATTTTCTACAGATAACCCCTTAAGCACTTCTTTTCCTTTTTGTTCAATTACCTCAATTAAAAAAGGATCAAGTTTTTTTTGTAAATTTTTCTTAAAGCACAAACCGCCTATCAAATCAAGAATAGTTAGTGGTAAAATAAATATAGGAATCAAAATTTTAAATAAATTAAATAAAAACCAGAGTAAAAGGCGCTTGAAGAAAGAAATTACTTTAGGATCATCTTTGTTAATACGTACCCAATAACCTGGAATCGATTTACCTAATAAATATTTTGAAGGATATCCATACCGCCATTTTGCATACTTCTCAATGGTCACAGAAGAAACAAAATTGACTAGATGTCCTAAAGCATAGGAAAAAATAAGGAAGAAGAAAAGCTTTGAAAATTCCACTTTATCTTTCTCTGTTAAAAAATCTTCTAAGTCAAACGACTTGTGCTCTTCAAAATATCCTACCCCCAAGTACAAATAAATTAATAAAGCTCCAGGAATGAAATAGCCCATAAAATCATACAAGGAAAATGGATTTTGTTTAATCATATTATTTATTTAAGTTTAAAAAATTCAATTTGCAGCTAAACAATAAAAGAAACAAATAAGTTCTGATTTATACGGAAATATATTTAATTCCCCAAAGAGCAACATTGTTTCGTTTATTTCGTTTATCTTTGTAAAAATAGGCAGATGGAATATAGCAGTTTAAAAAAACCAAGCAAGTCAGAGCAATCTATAGCTTTGAAAGCTTACCAAAACTTTGTGAAGGCTGTTGACAGTTTACAGACAGACAGTCCAGAAATTGTCATCAAAGAAACACAGGAAACCATTCAGATTCCTTTGCAAGTTTTAAAGTTAATGAAAACCATTCTAAAGGCTACTAGCCAAGGAAAACCCATATCCATTGTACCTATTGCGACAGAAATGACCACACAAGCTGCGGCTGAAT
>JAUTBZ010041333.1:0-18801 GCA_032361785.1 Lepetodrilus galriftensis
GTGAATGTATTTTGCAGTTGTAGCTAAGAACTAGTCCCAAACGACCATAAATATCTGTGATATTATGCCTTTAAAATGAGAAATGTATATCTGTGATAACTGATGTTTACCTGACAGCATGAATTATGAATAAAAATATATTATAGATTTCAAATTATTTGTCTGGTCTTCCCCACTTTATGGGCACATACTGTTATGTGGAGGTGAACTAAGAACCAAGTTTTTTGATTCAATTAATGTTTTACGTCGCGGCGGGAATATCTCACCCATAGGCGACGACTAAACTCATGAATATAATATGTCCGTTTCTTGCCTGGCATTTTGACTGACTGTACATGCTTTGAGCTGAAGAAAAAAATGAGTTGCTGGATCACCTTATTCTCTCATTTTGCTCATATACATATACAAAATAAATTAAGGCCAGCAGAGATTTTGTGTGGAAGCTTTCTACCAATATCGCAGCTTTATGTGCGTAATAATCCCCGCTTGTACTAGATCAGATTTCCACCTGGTTGTGCTAGCTCAATGGAATATTATGCTCCAGTTAGAACATGGATACCCTACTCTGATGCATACTAATATTATGCCTCTTGTGTGGTATTTAATTTGAATTTCAGAAATGTTGGGGTTATCCGTTGGTCTATACACACAGAAACTAATGCCACGTATTCACAATCTATCCATTGTATGTTTGCCTAATAGCGGCCGCACACTAGCGATTTTCGTCGCCGATTTCCGTTGGGTTTCGGTCGTCTAGTGTGCGGTGCTCCAAATATCAGAACATGCTAGATATTGTGCAATCGGTCGACGAGACTAAAAATCGCAGTCGCCTGCCAGCGCACACTTGCGATTTTCCGTCTGCGGACAAAAATCGGCGACAGAAATCGCTAGTGTGCGGCCAGCATTATAGTGATGTTCTTTCATATATAACTAAAACATGGGTACTGTTGTAAAAATAGTTTTATTGTCATTTATGAATAAATTCCAACGGTGAGCACACTGGCATATCCGCGTGTGTGCTTTGGCTGATGACAACTCCATATTACATAGCACTTGTACTAACTAGTATAAACTTGATAAAGCTGCATGTTACTCTAGATTGGCGGTTTTCTGCGACTAGAGGTAGGGTACTGGTAGTAATACTGCCGTTTGTTAAAGTACTATATCCTGACAGTATATTGTTATTACCACCAAAGCTGAAAACATTACTTACTCAAAAAAGTGCAATATTTTATATTTAGGTCATAGTTATTTGATTCACATGTTTACAAATTTGTCTGTGATAAGTTTGCCTCGGCCAGTCGAAAATTTGAATACCGTAAATATAGTTTGATATTTTGGTTAGTTGGTCGGGTCCAATATAAAACTATCAATAATTGAAGATCATGAATGGTCGGTTGACAGAAAATAAATAAAATTGATTAATATAATTGTCAATAAATACACATACATTGTTCAGAGTTGAATCCTTGTCAATGGCAGTAATTATAATAAATTGGACTTTTGTTGTAAAGGAATTAAATTGACTTTGACTTTGCATCAACCATTGCCCGATGGTCTTTATTCATGTCCAATACTGGTTTATATGATGTGTTCCGTCATCATTTATTATTACAATTTTCTAAAGGTTATTACCCTGTCAGTGGAATATAATAAACAAAATTTAAAAAATATTTTCCAATGTTGAAACAAATTTATCGACAGATCCATAAACCAGGGAATCAAATAACTATGGCTTTAGTACATGTTATGATGAATGTAATCATGCTAGAAGACATATGATTGTTCTAATTTTATCTTTGAATACATTTTCTGATATTTCTACCACAAGAAAATATATTGCTATTTTCCAGAATCAGTGGAAACAATGAATGCACAGAAAGGTTGGACCAATATTATGTGTTTACCTTATTTCTTCCACACAGACAAAACAAAACAAAAAAGGACATCAACACTTGTGAAACAATGATAAGTAATTGCATTAAAATTTAGTGTACATCAATCTCCTTATCCATGATTGCCTGCATATGAGAGCACTAGTTGACTGGAACGTGCTGGTATTACCATAAAAATGTCCTTATTCCCCCCTAATTCCTCTGACGGACATTTTACACGACTCTAGTCTGTTCATTGCCGTTTTCAGAAATGTTCATGATATTTCCAAACACGGTTAAAAATACAATAAATGAAAATGTTTAGTTTTGTAATATTAATTTTATTTGGCACACATAACCCAAATGTTAATTCTTTGTAAACATTTCCAATCAGACGCCATAGGCTTAGATAGTACTGTCAATGGTTAACCCTCTCCATGCTGAAGGCAACCAGAGATGCCCTAACGAGCTGTACCTGTGCCTAATTCAGCAGGGAGAGGGTTAAAGCAGACATGATGGTCAGAGCTTCTTGCTTTACCGACATTATAGAGAGAAAATACACGGCTATTTATCCTGATAATTATGGAAGCATGTCATATTCATAATTCAGACAATTGTAAAAACAGATAAACTTTGAGTTATGCATGCAATCATACTCAAAACATTTGGTTGTCAGATCTGACATTTTTACTTCACAATATTGTAACAATGTATTGTTTTAACACTTAATATATTAGCGTTCAGCTCGACTTACCACCTAATTAATATTATGATTGCAGACTCAGACACATGTGCATAGTTTTACAATATGACTATATACAGATGTGTAGATGTATACACTGTATCTAAAGCAACAGTTGCATCAGCAAAAAGTCTATACATTTCTGTTTTCATCTGCAAGGCAAAACTCTTTGTGAATCTATTAACATTTTGATGTTACAGTGAATATAACTAAGACTAGTTTAATGTAATTTTATTTTAAATGATCAATTATGTGACAAATAAACCACATGTACATGATAACACTTTTCTAAAGATGTAAACCTAGTTTTATATATATATATATATTTGTTCATTGGATGCTCAATGCATTCCACAAATGTATTTCTCATCACATGATGTGTTGTGGTATTATTGGCCGAAATATTACTCACACCAATGTGAAACCAATTTGAAACAATGATCAAGAACAGATATGTTTTAGGATAACAGGTTCATGAAAATCTTGATTACAAGGAAAATATACACGTTTTTCTGTTCAAGTAGTTAAAAGAATATAATATTGTTTGTGTGTATTGGTAATTTCCTGCTAATAAAATAATTTGTTCCAATCATTCGGAGACAATGTGTACCAGGAAACAAGAGGTTTACGTTCATAGCTCACTTGGTAAATAAAGTGCAGCGCAGCACAACGATACTTAACCCTCTCCCTGTTGAAGGCAACTGGAGATGCCTGAAAGAGCTGTACCTGTGTCTAATCCAGCAGGGAGAGGGTTAAATGCTTCTCAAAATTTACTTCCCTTTAAACACAGATTTTAAATTGTTGTTGTAGTGCTGGCTATTTAAAACCAGTTGTTTCAAAGAAATGTTATATATGTATAAATGTATGTTTAATACTAGTAATACTCAAAGTTATAATACTCAAAAAGATACCGTTTAGTTTTCCCAGAACAATAGTTTATAGATAGTCAGATGTATACTCTTCCTGAACACTGTTCTCTAATGCTGCAATGAACATTCAATAACACACATATAGCATTATTGAATGTAAGTATGTAGGCATGTGGATTTTGCAAATTTGGCCACTAGTTGTATTTGAACAATCTTTGGCGTCATCATTGGTTGGAATGTGCATGTGAACTTTAAGCTTCTCATCACTGGTACCATAGGATAACAGACGGGCAGGCCTTTTTAACCGATTGAGCAAACAAGTATCTACTTGTAAACCATTGGTTATCAAGTGTAACACAGGCAGTTGAAGTGGGACATTATTTAGTTTTAATAAATCCTTTAAAAAAAAAAACATAAATAAAATTAAAATAATGTTATTTGTTTTAAAAATAATTTATTAAAACTAAATAATGATCTGCTTCAAGTGCCTGTGAGTACATATACATTCACATGTCATGCAATCTTTTTACAAACTAAGTCATCATTTTACACATTATGTTATGGAAAGAGCAAGTATTAATAACTATATACAGACTAGATGTAGGTCTTCATACACATTTCACACACATGCCGAGTCATGCACATACACATGAATGTCACTGTGACCCATGTCGTCAACAATGTTATATTTTCTTCCCAATCATTTCATTAATTGATTTAAGTAAATAGATTAATTGCATGACAGACAATTGGTGCTATTTTACAAAAAGCATGGACTACTATATTCTGTTCACTCAAATCTGCAAAAATTGCCTATCAACTATATCTATTAACTACCAATCCTGGTTAGTGACCAGTTATTGCCAAAAATAGTAATTAATATTAACACTTTCCTGGATGTCACCATCTTGCTCCTTCTTGTTACAGCCCATTTATGTGTCCTTCCAATACTTTCTATATGATAGCGTAGCAATGTGTCTAAGTGTATATCTGCTGTTTGTATATTTAATAATTCTCCTTTTGATATTTCACCATTTGTTGAGTAATAGTTAATGGGTCACTAACCAGAATAGGTGGGTAGACAATGCTATATATGGATTTCCAATTCCATGTACCTCTGTATGTGTGTGTGTGTGTGTGTGTGTGTGTGTGTGTGTGTGCATGTGCGTGTGTGTGTGTGTGCATGTGTGTGTGTGCATGTGTGTGTGTGTGTGTGTGTGTGTGTTTTGGAACTTAACTATTACAGTTTGTCAGTTTGTGGCAGTAGAACAACTGCAACACATAGCACCAATACAACTGGTACCGACAGACCAAGACTAACTGAACAGTGCGCACATTACAAGTCATCATATGAGTACATCTGAAAGGTACTAGTATCTCCTGTAGATAGTAGTAACTGATGTCAGTACCTCGACACAGCTTCAAACTAAGACCTAGGAACCACAACGTAACACCTGCCATGGAGATGACTAAGTATGATGCCATTAATATACAATCCTGACATTTGTCACCATCTTATTTACATTGCCTTTCTTCACTGTGTAACGTGCAAGTTACACACACTACTGCACACAGTACACTGAGCAATCGTTGGCTTCATCATGGCTATGCTGGGAAGACAAATATAGAATCACCATCGTATTCTCCTGTACTGCCTCTCTTCAAAACTCTGTGTTAAATAAATAACTTGTCATGCTCAGTATAAGCAGAGAAAAGGTATTAATGTAAATAATGTACCATGATGAAGAAGTATAGAAATTAAAACTTAAAGTAACAAGAATGTTAAATGCAAACCAAACAAATAAAACAGTAACAATGAAAGTTGCATGACCCAAAAGCAAAATTTACATAAATGTACTATTTTCTACAAGGAATGATAGCTTACAGTTAAAATGTATTAGTAACACATTCTTGCCAATTCTGAAAGATTCCATTGATGATTTCAAATAAGTCATGAATATGCAGATATCAAAGCTGACCATAGTCATTTACAAAGATGTTATTGGAATGTAGATAAACACCATTACCAATAGATTATATATATCAAGTAGGAATTGTCATTCAGAATGTCACAAAATGTAATTAAAAAGCATTTCAATAAGGAATTTGAACAGGCTATTAGTATTCTGTATGAGACCTTGTCAATGTACAACAAATTCTACCGGGATAATAACAATCAATTGTTAGTACAGGCGATATGCTGACCTTTCAAGGTCATCAATTATTCTTGAATACTAAGTCTAGTTGATGATGTGTAGCCTAATACATTTTTATACCAATATTGAAGCTGTTAAGCAAGCTTGAAATGTTATTGAAATGTCAGAGCACCAATTACTAAGTTTATACATTTAGTTACAAATTATAACAAATTGTAACATATTTTATATAAAACATTTCAATTAAATTTGTTTATAAAACGTTTTGAGACTATCATGCTGACCTCGAGTAGAATGGGTGTGGTGGTACACAAATGTAAAACACAAAATCAGAAGCTTCCCTTAAACCTCTCCCTGCTGAATTAGGCAAAAGCACTGCTCATTAGGGCATCAACAGTTGCCTTCAGCAGGGAGAGGGTTAAACCTGCACCAGCAACACAATCTTAGTGTGATGATGACCACTGTGGAATTTGTTTTAATACTAAATGGACAGATATCTGATTTGTCAACCTGGTAATAGTATATTCATATAAACAAATACACTAGATTAAAAAATAAATTTGGTCTTGGGTCATTATAAATAATAGGTATAAGTAGTTTAAAATATGAATAAAAACATTTCGCACACCGTAACACAACCAACTAGCACTGGCCTAATTCATCACAGATAGATCATGTATTGCATAATAAATAAGATTACATAGGCTCTGAATAAATAGGATGTATTTAGTGTGGTGATGCTTTGAAATTCACACGGGTAGAAATATCTGATTTTGTATGATTTCACAATTTTAAAATGTATTTTATAATTCATCTTTTTTGTTTTATGTGGATTAGAGGCTCTTTCAAGATTGTCTTAGGTTTGTTTTGTAACAAAAGGAAGTTTTCGACACCTGTGGAGCACAGTGGTGCAGTAAACCTGTCAGCTTCAGTAGCACTGTGGCAACCCTCCACAGACTTCTGCAGACTGACACGCTATGTTATTATACAATCTGTCATACACTATTACACACTATGTTATTATACAATCTGTCATACACACAATGTTATTATACAATATGTCATACTCATTTGGCTTCAACTGAATATAACTGGAGGAATATTCTCGAAACGTTCTTACGATCTTCTTAGCCTAAGAACGTTCCTAACTTTATCTTAAGGATATACCTATAGCATGAGCTAAGAACGTTCTTAAGCGAAGAAGGTCTTAAGAAGTTTTCGAAAATAGGGCCCCTGGTTGTGAATGATCTCCACAACAAATAAATTATTTGGAATACAGGCAAGATATTTCACAGAAAGGAATCTTTCGGGTAGTTTTACTTTAGTTTGTCTTTTCATACGTACGATATATACATGTATTGAGACAGAAAATGGAGGCATTTGTTCAACACCTATCTAAAGTAGTACTGCTAGTGACCACTGATGTATGTATTTGTTCAACACCTATCTAAAGTAGTACCACTGATGTTTGTATTTCAATAACAATTACATCTAGGAGCAGTAAAAAAATAAACTTTACAGTTTGAATACCAATCCTCATTGTTTTCACTTTGGAACAAAAATACGTTTAAACCAAAATAAACTATTTACACACAAAATGTTAAGAACAGTGCACTAATCTGTGCATCTGGTACAGACTTTCATTTGGCAATTTACAGTTACCAGACACAACCTAGAAGTTAAAAGAAACAACGAAACATTTTCAATTTAACAAGCAGTAGATGCTATTATTAATTTGAATAGGAACAGAGAATTATTTTGAGGGAAATTTCATAGTACAAACAGAAAGTCAAATGACGTTTTTGAAATAGATTTGAGCATTAGTTGAGCATCATCACAGCCCCGATCTAAATAAGTACCTAACCAGCCTTTGTTCACTGGCACAGACGAGATATTGCCCCATCAGCAGATAGAACTTTTCTAAGCATGGCAACAGTTGGTAATTTTAGTTTTCATATGAAAGAAATCATCGTTCATACTAGATTTTGCTACAAACAATAGTATTTACTCTAAATATGAATCTGTAGTAAAAAATCAAAATAATCTGAATTATTATTTCAGTATCTAAAATACACTAAAAGCATCAACAATTTGATGCTTCGATTTTAAAATACGATCATAATGTCAACACCAACCTGTGTGCACTATACATTGTATGAGAGAATAGTTCACTATCCACAGTTACACAATAGAATACATTATCACTTGATCAAGAAAATACTTGTTCATCAGCACATTCGCTGACTGAGCAGTAGACAGATACAGTAGGGAACATAATGGAATGAAACACAAACATAATAATTGACAAGTTACCAACAGCATTTTCCTCCACCCTGGTTGTGTCAAGACAGTCAAAATATTAATTCAGTGTTAAACAGCACATGAACTCAAACACAGCTTTTGAGTTTCTAATAAATGTCTAAGTATTTATACCCGGATCATAATAGGCACCCCTCTGTCATGTCATCTTACTTTACCCTAGATGTTACAGCTACGTTTTGATTCTAGGACAAGCATCCATGAAGTTGGTATCCACTAACAGAGTAGAGTGCTCTGGCCCCGAGATTACGAAACTTTCTGAGCACAAAAACGTACTGAAGATTATGACGTCACATGATGTTTTATGAACACAATTCTGAGTTGAGTATGAAATCATACTCAGAAAGGTTTCATAATCTCGGGCACTGGTATAGACCTACTTATGTCACTGATAGCCACCAGGGTATCTATCCTTTCTCCAAGCTTTCATATCTACTCCAACACCATAAGAACTCTCGTAGCCGTCTCTAATACACAGCGATCATGCAGTTACGAGAGTACAATGGTCTCGTAGTGGATGTGAGAGCTTCGAGAAATGACACCCCGAGTGCTATGGTCTCTTAGACTTAGTCTCAGTGCTTCATGAATGGCTTCCCAGATACGGTATCATCATTTCAATAATTATCACCATTTGTTAAATCATTTAGTTCTGATTATGGTTGCCATGTATGGTATTTCTTTTCTCCAGTTGTGATGCAGTCTTGATTAAGTGACGATGTTGGTGCCGATTGAAGTCAACGCCATTGGTTTCTATATTGATGCTTGTCATGATGAGCTTGTTCCTTTCCATGTGTCTTGACCATGTGTGGCCATGTCCTTGGTGAATGTTGACCACAACAGTGTTGTGCATGTCTTGACCGACACCCGTCAGACAGGTTACCACTTTGAGATAGACAGTTGTTGCTGTTTCACTCGGCAGGAGCAAACTTACTTGGTGCCACCTGCAAAACCTTTTGGACCACGTGAGTTAGCCTTTCTGCAAAACCAAAGATGACATGTTGTAGAGCAACTACAGTGATTCTTTCTATGTACATCTGGCAATATTGTCTCAATTTATGTTGGAGCTTGATTGTTTCTAGTATGTGGAAATTAATCAAAATTTAAATCTTAGAGCCATTATCTGATAATTTTGGCATTTTAAAGGCATAATTACTGCTATTATATCAGTTTTCAAATACTGTAAATCATGAAATTTATGTGAGCAGAACATTAATGCGAAAAATGTGACCACCGTATTGTCGCATTTAATTGCTGCGCATTAAAGGTAAGACTAATGAAAAAACATGAATGGAGACATGGCCGTTCGCATTTTATTAGTGTCGCATTTACGTCTAAAATCTAGAGGCCACATTAAATTAGTGACGCATTAATTTCATGATTTACAGTAATAAATAACTCTAAGCACAGACTTCATTAACTTTGCTGAATATGTAAGTACCGTTACCATTGCGGAGCTAGCATTGATCATCGATGTAAATCACTCAACATCTGACAATATGCTATGTTCGTGACAAGTATATATTATTTAAGAATTTACCATCATTTTATGATTGTTCACTAAAGTATGAATGACTTGAAAGTGCAGGCTAAACTTGTGAACATTCAAACAAATTGATTTAATTGATCCATTATATATTACATGTATATGATAACATTCCTATCTTATTAAGTTAAAATTCCTCAGTAGGAGTTTGATACATTTATGTAACATTATGTAAAATACAATTTTCATTTATATATGAGTGAAACATACCTAGGCATACAAGTTTGAATTTGTAGTGAACGAAGGGCACATAAAAGACCAGTCCTCCGAGCACAAACATGGTGGCATACAGGAACTCTATCCGAGGGTTTTGTATGATGGGCGCTATGACCAGGTAAACAGAGATCACTAGCGTTATTATTGGTATTATGATGGGCACCTGAAATAAACGAGATAAAGTATTACATTTCATATGAACAGTTCTTATTATTATTGTTGGATAATAAATTATACTTTTAAGAGTGTGTATGTCCTTCATGATAATGAAAATATAAACTGATATTTTGCACGTGTGGTTGGAGAAACTGTTATGTTTTTTTTTGTGTATCCCACAGCTGTGCTGATTGGTTGTTTTCCCAAATTTCATAATTCCATTGGTCGATCTTGTCCATTATGACGTTACGTAATGGAAAGTAACAATGATCATGACGTGGCATGGACAGTGGTGATGACGTCATTGTACTCATGTAAACTTGACTTTTCTACAAGGATGAGAAGCGATGTTGACTCATTTAAATGTGCAATATAAACAATAACCCACTCTGTACGAAAGATTACAGATTATCTTTCTTGAGTGAAATGAATGTTAATTAATTAAATTAATGTTAATTAATTTCACTCAGGAAAGATAACCTGTAATAACCTTGTGGGTTATTGTCTATGTAACTCACCTTGTATGGACGCACAGCGTCTTTACGAGTGAATCGCAGAACGATGAGAGCGGTCATTGTTGCCCCGTAAAACAACCAGGCAGTGAAACTGAAGAAATCAATCAGACTGAAGATATCGCCCGGGATGATCATCAGAATGGCGATCGTCGTCTGAAACACGAATGACAACAAATTACCGATTGAATGTAATATTTGTAATCATGAAAGGAGACATGTCAGTGAGATAATTTATAAAAGACAGATTGGCCAAGCTGCGTGATCGTCATCTTCAAAAGACTTGGGTTGGCAGGCTATTTGGCAAGATAAGAAGTAACTGCAGTATGCGAAATCATGTAAAACACTTATATATTACGTGTAAATGCTAAAATTGACTTATTCACAGGAATTAAATTACGGGCATTTGCACACACACACACACACACACAAACACACAAATATTAAATAATAATTGTTTAATTTTTACAGTCTCTGGGACTGGGTGTAGGAACTTTCAGCTTATAAAATCCTGTACACACCGATAAACACATATATATATATAAAGTCCACGTGTAATATTAGTACTGTAATTACTCTAATAATTCGAACAGGAGAAAATAATTAAATTTGTAGGTGTTTGAATTATTGGGAAAATAGGGACAAATTAAAATACAAAATAGTGTTGTAAATGAAATGGTAAATAAATGGAAGATTCAATAAATAAAACAAAGTAAGACAAAAAAAATGTATTTTAAAAACGACGGTGTTCTAATAATTAGAAAATAGGATTTGAAAAAAAATGGTCATTTGTATTTTTAGGGTCAGAAATAAATGATTTTTAGCAATTAATTTAGGTGTTTGAACTATTAGAGGGTTCGAATTATTAGAGTAATTACGGTACATGTATGCACATAACATAAGTATTTTACAGCATGTGGGAAGCAGCGTGGTAGATAACGTGATGTCATGGCGTGTGCTGACTTACAGTGAACAGCAGAGAAGGGAGCGGTGTGAACTGTGTTACATGAACATAGGACAGAACTTCTGGTAAATGACCTTCCCTGGCCGCGGCATACACCAATCTGGAACAGATGACACAGGACTGCTTATACAGGCTTATAATAACCATACACCAATCTGGAACAGATGACGGCTTATACAGGCTTATAATAACCATACACCAATCTGGAACAGATGACTACAGGCTTATAATAACCATATACCAATCTGGAAACACAGATGACGGCTTATACAGGCTTATAATAACCACACACCAATCTGGATAAGATGACAAATTATCAATGGTCCATTCTTTATTTTTGTGTTAAATGCTAGTGTTTAGTGTTAAAGTTTATAACGCATAAATATACATAATCACACACTTACACACGGCTCAATTGAGGTATACCTAACATTTTTTTCTATGATTATTACCAAGGAATTAGGTCCCCTTTACAAGAATCAGATTGACGCCACCTTGAAAAGATTGTGCAATTTTGTATTACAATTCACAAACTGTATAAACATTTAGGGCCCTTAGATGTTTTGGAGGGCACTCTAGTTTCCAGAATAGTGCCCTCCTGGCTATCTGGAAATGTACACTTATTTCTACCCCTGTAAATGTGTTACCAACTTTCGTAGTATAGATCTACTAGCATTCGTACTTTTACTGTTTTCTTACTAACCTTTTTTTTAGTATTGCGATGTTTGCTAATGAGGTCTTACAAATTAGACGTCTGAATCAATTAAGTGTATTGTTATATAAAATATTGGCGGGCCAGCCATCATTAGCCACTTTCGCTTGGCCACAGCTTATTTAAGCAAATACTTATCCAAGTCACTGTATGGATGTGTGAATTGGATTATCTCTGCAATATACCATGTAGTATGATGTATCCATCGTAATTCATTGTTTCAATCTTGTAATGCCAGACTTTCGCAGTTACCCGCATCCAATATGGCGTAGGGCGAAAGTTTCTGTAAATGGACATTTCAGTATGCAGTAGTTTTGCTTACACGTATGGTATGTTTGAATGCTTGTTAATACCGGTATCCATAGTACGTTGTGTACATAATAGAGGCACTACTATAATTATGTCAAGATCTAGAATTATTTACAGAATAGATCGAGTGTCCAGATGTGAGTTGTAAATAATGATGTTGGAATGAAGCTCCTTGCAACCATGTAAATATACCACCATCACCAAAAGATCCAACATCTTCATGTCTTCTATCCACCACCGGAAAGCACAATACAGTAGACCTCGCATAAACCGGACCCTCACATATAACGGACTGAATCTGAAGTCCCGATCCCGTCTAACGCTAATTGCGGCATATATGCGTATAACGGATTTCGCATAACGGACAGAAATAGCCGGTCCCAATGAGGTCTACTGTAGGCTATATAGTTTTGTCTTGTATTAGCCTATGTTTTTCTAGCGGAATAATTTACAATTTCAACACTTGTAGGCCATTTCTATTGTAATTATATAGATCTAATAAACATATCAATTTGTTTTTGTTTTGAATTAATGTAGCAGCATAATGCTGGTGGGATTTGGTCAGCCTATTTTACCAATATATCACAGGACAATTATTGTTTGTCAAAAGTGTAAGTGCCTATTGAGGTTCATATTAGACATTTTAGGACATATCAACATATGACGTTTTGGCGTTTCAACCATATATCGGTAAATATAATCCAATTTATCGAAATATTAATTTTCTTGCGATAATCTCAAAATTCAAGATAGCCGTCAATCTAGTGAAAAAAGGTGGGTAACCTAGAAATAATTTCAGCAGAAATGTTTTTTTATGCCAAAATATATATTAGGATAGTATGTATCACATACAAGTAAGGGAAATATCAACATTAATCAAGAAGTTGACTCAAAATATTCAACATTTGACTAGTATAAAAGGAAGGCATAGTAGTCACTTTTTGTCGGTTATATATATTATGAGTGTTCATTAATCATGGCTATTATGTATACAATAATATACAGTTGAAAGTAGTCTTTTTACCTTTGGAGAATCTGATAAGATTCAAGATGGCTACCGCAGAATATTGAAAATCAAAGTTTTCTCATATTTTGATAACTATAGTTTTGTCATGAAATTCAGCCTATTTGGCATGAAATTCAGCCTATTTGCCAGTTCCTTCTTTCTAACGTCGCCCCTCTGCATAAAATAATACTTACTCAAAATATTTGGTGATCGTTATATATACAGATTATTATTTTACTGGTGTAATATTTTATTTTTTTTAATTTTGGTTAGGTCAAATGAAATAAGAATTTTTTTAAATTTTGGTTAGGTCAAATGAAATAAGATTTTTTTGTTTTTTTGTTTTTCATTCCATGAAGTATTTACCGAGATAATGTACGAAATATGGGTGTCAATGCATTTCATGCCAAACTATAGATAAGATACATATTTATAACATGATTTAACTGGCTCTTTATACGTTTTCAGACACAGAATCAAATGTCCTGTAAACATGTATTAAAAGAACAACATTGCACCCAAAATATATCCTAAAATGGCTACCTATGGAATATTGAAAATAGCCGTTTTGTCATATCTTGGTAACCAGGGCACTTATTCTCGAAACTTCGTAAACAGCTGGTAATATTTAGGCTTATATACTCAGTTAGCACTTTCAGCATCACTAGATCAATTATTAAACACACTAAAAACCATAATATTTATTTCAACATTATTATTTATTTGTCACTGGACATTCACGTACATCCATGTACAAGGACACTTCTAGTGCATCATCAGGTGTACTCAGACAGGACACTGTGTACTGAGAGATAGTGACAGAGACAGTGAACTGACAGGACACTGTGTACTCATACAGTGAACAGACAGGACACTGTGTACTCAGACAGTGAACAGACAGGACACTGTGTACTCAGACAGTGAACTGACAGGACACTGTGTACTGGAGACAGTGAACAGACAGGACACTGCATATTCGGTGGACAGACAGGACATTTCACATACTTATTGGCAAGTCTATCATCAAGCCATAAACAATAGAATAACAGAAACGTGTATATATTGCTCCTCACTGTAATATTGCTGTCTTCAAACAATTCTCATAAAACTGACAACACACATGTAGATATAACAAGCATTTTTGGTCCCATATTTTAACTGGTATTGATAAGAAATAGGTGCTATTGTATTTAAAATACTAGTATACATGACATTGTGTTTTATAAAAGGAAAATGATTTATAAGGTATTCTTGATTTCAATATAAATCCTGACTGAGATTCATGGTGAACTTGTATATGTGGTTGTTTCAATACATTATCACAAAACTATTCAAATATCAACATGATACACTAGCTTAGCATGATTGGCACTTATTTGAAATTAGTTTATGGCATTGCAAAACTAGGCATTTTTATTATGTGTACATTTCATTTACAGTGCAACACCGACATGTATATAGGGTAATGCTTATTACATTGTGCAAGTGTTAACATAGCATAGAACATGACAATATATTGCACATATAAAGGTGAATACTGCAGGTTTTCCCAAATTACCAGAGAATTGTATTTGACATCTCTGAATTGTTTCTCAGAATGGTTGGTCTACATTTCGGCGAATAAGCTCTGACCGTCATATCTAATCTGGCCTAGTCTGCAGTGTACAAATGTATGTATAATTCCACCCTTTAACCTTCTCTATTCTGGTGGCAAGTGAATTTTGATTAAATCCAGTAGGAAGATTCACAGTGGTCTAACTAAATATACTGTAGGATAAACGGTACAAAAAATAATTGACTCCACAGGCATATATAATAAAATACAAACAAAGAACTACCGGTACTAGGATATCGGATGTATAAAAATAGTCTACAATGGAATTGCTAACTAGAAGCACTATATTTTGGACTCGGAATCATTCCAATAAAAAATAGCTGCTACTGCTGGATCCGTACTGAAAGTTTTAACCTTGTAGTTTTAACCAGAGACCATATACAGATCTGTATATGGTCTCTGTTTTAACTACTGATGTATGAACATGAATGAATAGCACTAAATCGTAAAAGATTTTAAATATCTATCAACATTTGCATTGCAAAAATACTCCACTAATTGCAATACTGTAAATCATGAAATTAACGCGAGCAGAATATTAATGCGAAAAATGCGACCGCCATATTGTCGCATTTAATTGCTGAGCATTAAAGGTAAGCCTGGTGAACAAACATGAATGGAGACATGGCCATTCACATTTTATTGGTGTCACATTTACGTCTAAAATCTAGAGGTCGTATTAAATTAGTGACGCATTCATTTCGTGATTTACAGTATATAAATATAATCTATATGTTGACGTGCACATTTCATGGGAACATGCATCATCTCATGTTTATGACATGTTAATTACCTGGCAACCAGTGTTCAAAATTACTGCTGGAAACTTACTGGCCTGAATAATGATACAAATAACAAATGTTTACAAAAAAAAGATAAATTTCTACTGGCCCTTAGGATACCTTTAGGGAGAAATGGCCAGGCCAGCGTTAATTTCGAACACTTTTGGCAACACAAATACCAAACCAAGGTGAGACTGCATGTATAGACAACATCTAGATAATGCATGACAATTTGTCTATCAGTTCTTGTTACAACTATAACTTAGTTTGTGCGTAAAGTGACAATAGTTTTGTGGAATATATATCGCACCTTTGGAATTTCAACTTGATCACCCCACCAATTTCAACTCCATCAACCTAGGAATCTCAAAATGCTGCTTATAAACAACAAGCTCAATATAACATGAAAGCAGGCATGCAAGGATCATCATTCAAACAACATAGAAATAAAACGTAACATATCTTACAATATACAGTAGACCTCGCGTATAACGCCTTGCATAAACCGGACACTCGCCTATAATGTACTGAATCTGGAAGTCCCGGTCCTGTCTAACGCTAATTACGGTATACAGTAGACCTCGGATATACCGGCCTCGGATAAACCGGACATCGCATATAACGGACTGAATCTGAAGTCCCAGGTCCTGTCTAACGCTAATTGCGGCATATGCGTATAACGGACTTCGCATATAACGGACAGAAATAGCCGGTCCTAGTGAGTACGTTATATGCGAGGTCTACTGTAAATGCAATAAAATGACTTAGGGTCAGTAGACCTATTGAACACATACATTTAACTATATAGTATTATGTTAAGTGAATGTACTTTGCAGTTATAGCTAAGAACTAGTGATATTATGCCTTAAATCATTCGTTTTAATGTCATTATACTATGTCGTCTTAATGTTAGTATACGGTTAAATAAATCTAAGTGTATACGCGCAAGTAAATACGTTTTAGAGTGTTTAAAGTACAGTAGACTTTGACTATATGTAAGTATTAGTAGTTTTGAGATTGCAAGCATTACATGTGTGAGAAACCAGGATATCAAACTATGCTGATCACCATGCATAGTATATGCGTATCTGTGAGAGACAAACAGAAGCAAACACATGCTGATCGTCTCATATTTAAATGCTATGGTTTATATTACACGTAATATGAACTTTGATGTGATCGTAATCTGGCTTCGTAATCTTTTTAAAGCAAGCCTTCATGGTCGCCGTGATATATTCAACTCCAGAGATCAATCCCCGATGTTTCTGTGTATTTCCGGGTTTATTATCAGTCTTCGGGCGGGGCATTGCATTTGGGATCCCCATTCAAGAGGTCATTAGTGGCAAGACCGGAAATATGACCAGGAGCAATGGGCTTGTCACTATAGGTTCCCTGTATATCCATGTAGTCATCATGGGAACAGGATTGTCCTGCCAATGTGAAGTCTTACGACTCAGTGTCAAACGTACAATACTTATAAGCAAGGTCATAGCAGCTAGTTACTGCATGTGATGCATTAATATGTTTTCTTTGTCACTGGACCTACCGATCCTAGGATTCTAACACGACTCTCTGAATTGCGAGTTGATATTTGATTTTATAATTATAATTAAAATCTGGGTAAAAATTGTGTCCATCTGGGTTTCGGTTCTCGAAGCTCTCGTATCTACTATGAAACCATAATGACTCTCGTGGTCTTCTCTAATACATGGGGATCGGGAAATTACGAGAGCGCTATGGTCTTATGATGAAGAACATATTTATTTCAAGTCAAAGGCCGCAGGCCCACAGGACATACAATATGAGTAATGAAGTACAAAATATACAAGAATTATAATACAACATGTAGAATACATATAGAGGACGGTAAATATGGTCTTATAGTGGATATGAGCGCTTCGAGAAACTATATTAGTTTTTATGATTAAGTAAATTTACCTGAACACACCTGATATTGTATACGTGCATATCTCCTACGTCCCGTAATTATTATTAATTCCTCTGCAAAGAACTACGTCTGATTAATGTTCCTGTTATCTATGTAATTGGCTGACAACCATGTAATGTCATTTGAGTGTCGACAAACATTGACACACACACAGCACGAATGACATAGAATATTAAATCTAATAACGAAGTTAAGTGGGGGCCAAGGGTGAAATCTCAACGGCGTTACACAGTTGGTGTCGTAGACGGTTAATATGTACATATTCTGAATGCTCTAAAAGGTTTACTATATGAAACACGGTCAGAGTGGCTCATTGTGTGATCTCGATTGACATTATTCAGTTCAAGAGAACAAGATGCAGATTTACAGAGGAAAGAAAACAGTTGATAACGTATTGTAATAGATTGACACTAAAAAATAAATAGACAAACTCCATTTAAGATCTATAGCTATTATATGCCTTTCTCTACTGGGGATAAAAGAAAACAACTAATCTACATTGTTCTGTTTGAGTTATATATTTCTGTCATTTTGTTCTATGGCGTATGACATTTGTATTCGAAAGAACAAGTGTGAGATCATAAATAGTGATATACCCGGGTATTAGGATATATATTGTTATAATTAGGCCTCAGCTGCAGCTTGGTGATTGGGCAAATCCTGTGTAGCTCCCATCCCCCCTTGTATACTTCGACTCCCCCTCCCCCTTATCTCTTCGGTTATACATCACGATAACAATCAAACCAGAGAAGTAGAACGCAGTGTAATTACAAATAATAGTACAATTTAGGCTGTGGTTAGCCAGAGGTGAGCCCCTAAAGACACGGCTACTGTGGAAATGTACTGCAATTTGTGTCTTCACCGACTTATGTAGTTGTGTGGTAGTTTACTCATTTGCCTCTGTCCGTATTGAACGAGATGGTCAATGCACCATTTATTTTAAAGACATACAATCACAGATAGACATCGATGATACATGTAGTTTTAGATTAATACCATTATATCGGCTAACTAATACGTTTAACACACCTCACCTCTCTCTCTCTCTCTCTCTCTCTCTCTCTCTCTCTCTCTCTCT
>JAUTBZ010041444.1:0-18793 GCA_032361785.1 Lepetodrilus galriftensis
CTGACAAGACCAAGGATGATAACTGCATTGCCACTCTACAGTCAGTGCATCCTATCAATATCGCATCAGAAAGGTAATTTTAATCCATTTGTAAAAGTAATGACATTATTCCTTGAGAATAATTTTTCAGATATACCCAGCAAGTCAAATTAGAATATGCCATCTATTTTTTTTTATATCACTACAATTATTGAAATATGTGTAAAACATTATTTTACATGTTGCATTATAATTTACATGTAAAACATTATTTTACATGTTGCATTATATTCATTGCAAGTTGGGGTTAAACAATAGGGTTTTATATCACTACAATTATTGAAATATGTGTAAAACATTATTTTACATGTTGCATTATATTCATTGCAAGTTGGGGTTAAACAATAGGGTTTCATGATTATAGAACACTATTAATTGCAAGTTGGTGTAAAACATTGTAATAGCTCATAATAGTAAAACATTAGATCATAACCATGATATACCATGTCACAATATTCAGTGGATATCTATACACCAAAAAAATAAAAACCACAATAGTTTAATCATGATTATAGCACCATATTGTCAAAGTGTAAAGAATAAGATTTTAAATGATTGTAGGCCTATATCTGGGATATATAGTGAAACACCCATGTACTGAAATTCACTGAGTATACAAAGATAACCAAGATATCTAATCAAGCATACAATACGACACGTTTACTGCATGGTACCGTACATACTAGTACTACACAGACTGAAACTTAATATTCCAAAGACATTGACAGTAACCCCGAGGTCAGCGAGATTTGTTGTATCAAGTACTCGCTAATTACTCAATTACAACGACATACAGAGTTGCTTACAACATTCAAGGACTGTTTATTGTACGTTGACACCACCGAGATCTGTGCACATGTACAAGCATACAAAGGTAGAACACATAATAAAAAGTATTATTATATAACAATTTGTTATATACGGGCGAGCAATTAGATTGAGTTTCATGTGATAATATATGCGGCTGAAGATTAGTTATTGCTGAAGGGCATATGGCGAGGAATAATAAAACGTATTATGGTTAAAGCAGCTGTAGATCATCATCATAAGTTTCTTCAAATACGTATACTATATTTCATAATCAGGTTTTCTTTAAAACTACAAACTGTTAGGTACTGTGGGTAAAATTAGAACAATTATTAATCAAATAAGGCATTATTTATTGATTTATAAAATAATTTAAATATAAAAACAAATTAAAACGGAAAATAATGTGTTTTCCTTCCTCGTTTTCTTTCCTCATGAAAACATTGCACTCAATGACACGGCAGCTTTCTCAACCTTCGAGCAAACATTTTTCCATTTAGTTTTCTTAATAAAATGTTATACAAATATCATTACTCATGCTAAAGCGTCGCCAGTCTACAAAGCCAGCCATCAGATAAGCCAAATCAGGAAGCTGGGTCACACCTACTCCTCACGTTGATACAAATCGTGGAGATAATTGAGGAAAACGCGAGAACATCGTTCAGTACAATACAGCCAGGTAAGAGCAGCACTTAACCTACATGACAGGTCACCGTGGCATACGTGCTGTATGTGTCACAGTGGAACGGCTGTATTGACATGGCATTGACACACCATTGACACATCATAGATGGGGGTATTGACATACCATTGACACACCAGTGACACATCATAGACAGGGTGTTGACATGCCATTGACCCACCATTGACACATCATAGATGAGGGTATTGACATACCATTGACACACCATTTACCGGGTTATTGACACACCGCATAGACTGGGGTATTGATATGCCATTGACATACCAGTGACACATCATAGACTGGGGTGTTGACATACCATTGACACACCAGTGACACATATACTTGGGTGTTGACATGCCATTGATACACCATTGACACATCATAAACAGGGGTGTTGACACACTATTGACACATCATAGATGGGGTGTTGACATGTCATTGACACACCATTTACCATGTTATTTGACACACCATAGACTGGGGTGTTGACGTACCATTCACACATCACTGACACATCATAGCCTGGGTGTTGACATGTCATTGATACACCATAGACTGGGGTATTGATATGTCATTGATACACCAGTGACACACCAGTGACACATCATAGCCCGGGTGTTGACATGTTATTGACACATCATTGACACACCAAAGAACGAGGTGGCTAAAAGTGAATCGACAAAAATACAGTCAAGATCACTGGGAAAGACTTGGCACGTATCTGAATACGTCATTTCTTTTTCCTCCACGTCTATAACCAATGATACGTGACTTATGGCTCCGAACAGAGTTATTGTAAATTGATAGACTTTCCGCACGATAGGTCGGACTGGTACTATCTCAGGAGGCGACCTCTGTGATGTGTCTCTATTTGTTATTAATGTGAAGTAAACAACCATATTACTGCTAATGACGTCCCATTAAGTGCTTCATAACTGATATCATCGAAATTTTGAGGAAAAAAACACATAAGCACAATACATTTAAGGCAATGACTGTGACATGTTGACGAAATGTTAGCATTTGATTTAACCTAAATAAATGGGTTAAGAATAAATAAATTTATTATTATACATGTTATGAACATTTTTATGATCAATCAGTTTTAAAAGCAGTTAAACATGATCAACACAGATATTAAATGTATGGTTATTATCACATGTTGACACATTCTTGACATACACTCAACAAAATAAATTAAAGGCCAACAGATTTTTGTGGGTGGCCTTTCTATCAAATTTCGGAGCTCTGCTTTAATATAAGAATCTGTGCCATTGTTCTTCCAATGTGTCTGCAAGTTCTTAAAGAGTAGACGTTTAGAAATTTTCACTGTTAAAATAATATAAAGCTAAATGTATATTTTTAAAAACCCGCTACCAGCTCTGAATTCATTTTGTTGAGTATATTTTGAATCATAACAATATTTAATAATTTATAAGTAATAAATCATGTTGGTTAATTAGTTAATGGCAGTGAAAATATCTGACTCCTGTTACTGTCAGAATCGAGAGAATCCTGTCATTATAAAGGTGGAGCAGTTAGATTTATAATATTTTCTTTTGTGGCAAACAAATGTTAGTTTAGATTGTCCATAGTCTCGGAGGGTGTAGAAAGTAATAGAAAATAATAATAATGTGAATATTTAGAAAGTAATAGAAAATAATAATAATGTGCATATTTAGAAAGTAATAGAAAATAATAATAATGTGCATATTTATATTGCGTCAAATCCATGCTCAATAGCTTGCTCATAGAGCTACATTACTACCCTGGTCAATGGATCAATGTGCTCTCATTTCACCTTCTCAACTCCCTGAGGAGTATACAACTCAAGCTACCAGTTATGGTTCCAGCAGGTTTACATTCACAATTCCATCTCATCCTACCGGGTACCCAGTTTCGTTGACTGGAGCACTTTAAGCACTTTGATCAGGAGTCTTACACGATGGTATGAGCTAGGCTCAAATCCACAGTAGCATTTTTTGTTGTTGACATATACATTTAGCTTTATATTATTTTAACACCAACGAATTTCCAAACATCTACAGCCTACAGATACCCTTTAAGAACTTGCGGACTCAATTGGAAAAACAATGGCACCACATTTTTAAAGTCAATTTCTGAAATAGACCACCAAACTAGTAAATATCTGCGATATAAATGTTATTGATTGGTATTATATTTATATGAAATGAGCCAGTTCACTGCTCGGCGGAGAGGGGGACGGGATATTTTGGGTGAGACTAATGCTAATTTTACAATAATGGCAGTGCTCTTCAAGAATAAAAATGTTTAACTGTTTAAATTTATTATGGTTTATATACCGAGGTAAATAATTTTGGTGACTCAACTTTTTAAGAAATCGGTCATACTATATTAAATAACAATATGGAGAGAGCTCAAAGCGTACAGTCGCCCTTTTGGTATCTTCAGGGGAAATGACATATATAATATATATCCACACTTAGCTCAACTTATGACATGATCTTATAAGGGTATTAACCTGGGAGTTACTTTTGACAGATTTCTAAACAAATTACCCAGCATGTTAGCTGGCAGGTCACAGTGTCAATGTGTCAAGGTCACTGATCCACATCACTGGCCAAGACCATCATGCACTAGTTGACCTTTGGTACGCAACAACCCTGATTAGTTCGTAAGAAGTGATTAGTACACACAAAAGTGATTAGTATTAATCAAGCTTGTGACAGAAGCAATTGCCTCGCAGTGTAATACGGGTTATGTAAAATTTGGGCGGTGCGTACGTACTGTCAATGTTATACAAGATTTGTGTGGAATTGCTTGTGGCTATTAATCAGTCATAGTTTCCGAGTTGACACATTACATTTATATACAAATGTAGACTAGCACTTTTAATATGATAAAAATATTGTAATCATAATAAGCTATGAAATTTAAAGTAAAATTATATTTTCTCAATTGAAGTTTAATTATCCGTGCATTTATAACAATTATTGTTCCAATTGTCAGGATAATTTATTTTAAACAAATGGCAAGTAGTTTATGTTTTTAAATTTGACCTCTACTATTCAGGCTGGTACTTTGAACCAATTGACCTTTCAAACACCTTGACATATTTTCTTACCCCAGTGACATAATTATCACACATTATGACCTATTTTACCCTATCACCTATCACACACTATCCTCTTCTTAACCCTATCACATTATCCTATTAAAAAACCCTAAAGCCTATCACATATTACCCTATTTAACCCTCTCCCTGCTGGGTTAGGCACATATATTGCTTTTTTTAGCATTTCCGGTTGCCTCCAGCATGGAGAGTTAACGGAAGGATACTGTAAGTCATAGTTTAAAATGCCATATAACTTTTTTTTTTAAATTGTGGTTTAGACCCGCTTGCAAAATTTAACTTACGTATCTTGACTTGTCAGTTCAGGGCAGGGAAAAATCTACAACAACTGTAGCACTGAATGTTGCAGTAACGTTGCAAATACTGACCAAGGATAATACAATCTGCACCTATACAGCTATCATACACACTGCACACTCTATTCTAAACACTACCATATCACATACATTACCTTATAATAATATTCTACAATCTTTTATATATGGCATATTATTATATAAATTGTTCTAAAATATATGATATCACCTTGTATACGCCAAAACCCATTGAACCCAATAACCTTGCACACACTAGCCTATTCTAAACCTTATTATGGACTATCATACACGTTCTTACTAGGATTTTAACCCTCTTCACGCTGGAGGCAACCAGAGATGCCCTGAAGAGCAGTGCCTGTCCCTAATCCAGTAGGGAGAGGGTTAAACCTAATAGCCTATATCAGGCTCTGACTTATACATTTTCAGGTTTGTTTAAATTGTTACATAATGTTTTTCTTGTAGACTACATTTGACACCAGTGACTCACCAATCTAAAAATATCAGACACGATATCCTCAAAGTAAACTTTCTATTGAACAAATACAGAATTAACTAAAAGATCCTTACTGACTAGATTAAATACAATACGTCGCTTGAAATTTAAACAATAAACCATGCAAAATTTTGAGTCCATTAGCAGAGGAGTCAAACTAATCTGATACAAACGTAAACTATTTCCCTGCAACTATCTCCAAGATATCGGTGCTATTTCCCTTCTACATATAAACACTAGTGTGAGGAGATATCCTGTCTAAACGGATTTATGTCAGAAAGAGACATACACTGCTCTGAGATTTCCGATAGCGTAACTTAGCTGAGTATACTCGGTGCAAGGAGCTATGTTGAGACGCGTTTAACGGAAGAAATATCCCTGATAACTGAGGAAGTAGATGAATTTCACTGATATAGATGTCTGACACTTCTTATCTTTGGGAAAATCAACAGAATTTATCCTTTTGAGAAAAAACCCCAGTGAGCGTTGACTGAACATGAATTTTGAGGTTTTAGACTAATAGAAAGTGAGTAGCGATCGGGATTGGGGTTTTATGCCCTGTTCTTTGGTTAGAATAGGAGTTTACAGCAGTACTGCAGTACACTTATAGGCACTGGCCGGTACTGATGATTACTTTTGTTTGTTTTTGAATTGGGGGTTTAGAGCTGCTTTCAAGATTCTTTCATTTATATCATGACTTGTCAGTTTAGGGAAGGATGAAACCCACAACATCCATAGCACTGAATGTTGCAGTAAACCTGTGAGCCCTGGCTGGTACTGACATACCAAAATCAGTAAACTGGGTGCGTCTATAAATAGAATTTGCTCCACTTGCAGCGCCTATGGTAGACATGACATCAATTGATTTTGAAACAATACCTGGAATAAATCTTGTAATTGTGAAATCTGGAATATGAGAATCAGGGGATCTATTCTTGAAACATACTTAATTACAAACCTTTTTTGGTGGGACTCCATACTGTTACAGAGCACAGAACCAGTGTAGATTCACGCAGTACTTATATTATATGATGGCCATAGTTATGTTCATAAATCTTAATATATATAAAACAGAGGCTTAGACTATTGAACCCTCTCATGACATACATTCCTGCAAGAGGTGGCATGTATGGTGGAGCACTCAGGTTGAAATCTAAGCATGATCGGGTCTGGCTAGTGCCTGGATATAGGAATTACAGATGTACACTCCTCAGGGAGTTGAGAAGGTAAAGTAAGTGCACACGTACTGATCCATTGACCAGGATAATAACACATTTGCAGGACTCTGAAATACAAGCAACTTGTTCAAGGATTTCGAGTAATATAACGGGCAAAGCGATTTTCCGTGGATCTGTGGAAATCCGTTGATTTGCTGGGATTGGGGGATGTGGTGGGTCAGTTTTACTGATCAGGGGGTCACCTGTACTGGTCAGGTGGTCGAGCTGTGCAATGGTTCCCTCAGCATCGGAATTGGATCAAATTGCTCCCCCTGTGTCTAGATAACGGCATAATTAATTTAGTCATGCGAGCTATACAAGGCAGGAAATCCCTATATATCCTCCATGACAATAGATGAGATAGTCTGTGTTGTCATCTCTCATTGACATTGTAACAACATATGGCTAATAGCGGACCCTCTGACTGTCAGGCCGTTCCATTTACCTCCCTGGGAACGTTGCAGGTGGTAGATATACATATAGGTGGGGATATCGTATGTCATGATTCATCTCGATAACCACACATTATACCTACCTGTCACGGCTACAAACAGGAAATGAGATCATATGTAAAGGTTTATTTTTCTGGTAACGATTTCTTTTCATTTTTCTGGTAACAATTTCTTTTCTTTCCAGAATCCATTATAAATTAATGTTATGTTTTACCGTAGTATGTTATGGGTTTCTGCCTCTTAAAAATTGCCAAGCTGTGATATAAATGAAACAATCTTGACAGTTTAAAAAATTACATTTTTTATAATTCTGAATTTAAAACAAAAAATAGAAACTTTCTTGAAAGTGGATCTAAACCTAAATCTTTATTTTTATTTTTATTTTATTAAAAACTATCACTTTATCATCTATCATTGACAAATATCTACATGTTTAATATACATCACACTAACTAAAACATACAATACAGTGAGTATCGTATAAAATACCTACTTACAGCTAACCCTGATATCTTCAGGTTTAGCAATCATCAACAACAAAAACAACATGCATGCTACTTTGTTGCAGTGTTAAATGCAGCAAATGATCTGTATAACTGCATGTTTATTGACTTTGCAGATTGTTCAAGGCATGCCATTCTTGCCTCTGTTCTGAGACTTCTACAGTTCCTGTAGTGGGGTCTAGCCTGGCACAACTCTGTGAGGGGGTCAGGGGGAGGGGGGGGGGGGTCCAGGGGAGGCAGGGGTAGCAGGAGCTAAACTGAATCACTACCAGCCAAGGGACCATGTAGACAGAAGCTGGAGTGCCATAAAAATGGTTCCTGATATAAATAGTTTTACGGACAAATAGACTTCAACAGGTCTGTGCTATCTGTGGCAGATATAGTCTGGTAGCTCACCTGAAACATCTCTGGTAACTCACCTAACACAGATGTGGCACAGAGTTAAAACTCACATCACTATGGTATTGATTATGGCTTCAGCTCACCTCACTCTAGTCTGATACAATGTTACAGCTCACCCATCCTCGCACCCATAGCTCACCCTAGTCTGATACAATGCAATAACTCACTGATATACTGGTCTGATATAAGGTTACAGCTCACCTAGCTCACCTTGGTCTGATACAATGCAATAACTCACTGGTACTGGTCTGATACAAGGTTACAGCTCATCTAGCTCACCCTGGTCTGATACAGTGCAATAACTCACTGGTACTGGTCTGATACAAGGTTACAGCTCATCTAGCTCACCTTGGTCTGATACAGTGCAATAACTCACTGGTATTGGTCTGATACAAGGTTACAGCTCATCTAGCTCACCTTGGGCTGATACAGTGCAATAACTCACTGGTACTGGTCTGATACAAGGTTACAGCTCACCTCACTTTGGTCTGATAGTGCAATAACTCACCCTAACCTAGTCTGAAATAAGGTCATATCTTACCTCATCATTCATTTATAGCAAATCTAAAGACATGGTACATGTACCGGTATGTCTATTTCCTGAAAGGTTTAAAATAGTACAAATATATTTAATCTGTTGTTTACAGTATGTTATCACAAGCATAATCAACTTGAGACCACAACTGCTGGAAATACTTACAGACATTTGTAAACACATTATTTGTTCCACATGAAGTGTCCAATCTTTGATGTAGAACCTCAACATAAAGTCCACTTGTCTAACAGTGTCAGATCTCGTGTCTAGACAACGTTCTTCTGAACAATGCTGACATTTTGTGATTGCTTCAGTACTTTTATTACAGAAAGTGGAAACAACAATTCCAGGAATATAAATGTCATGTACTATGATGTAGGGTAAATTGGGTTTCTCGCCAGAAGCAGGCACTTTAGTGTGTTCCAACTACCGGGTATGATGATGACTCTATAAGGCAGCAAGCTGGGAAGTAATATGGAGTTATAACATATAATGTATAGCAACTACATGATAGAAACCTGAAGTGAGCTATGACAACTATGTATCATGATGATAATGATAATGATAATGATAATTATATGAATGATAATAATAATAATAATAATAATAATAATAATAATAATGATAATGATAATGATAATAATAATAATAATAATAATAATAATAAATAATAATAATACTAAGAACAATAATAATAATACATTTTCAAAAAGTCATAAATTTGTGGAACTGGTTTACTGACTAACAGTTCTCTCACATAATAGCCTATATATTGCATTTGCATGTCCCAATTCGTATTTTAAGTTAGAGATGGATCCGGAGAACCAGTCAAGCCAAGACTACCATCCGACTAACGACGGATTTACGGACACATTTGAACGGATACGTACTGCTCTGAAAGATTTGGAAGACTTCATACCTCAGGACGGGAACGCTTCGTACAAGGAAGTGACGTCACAGCTGACGGTGCTGGAGGAGGACGTGAAAGATCTTCTGGCGCATCGCGGATCTTCAGGTCTGTAGATTGGCGTAGTTGATATCCTCGTAGATTTTGGAATCATGCCAAGAGTGCTGGCTTTATGCCAGAATCAGATAAAAAAAAACAATACAATGATCACGATTTATTGAAATAGGCGTCACTAGTGGTCAGATTGTTTCTTCTGGGTGAGATATTGCCGGTGTAACCACTGCATATGTGCATTCTAGTTTGTGTTGTGGACGGAACCCAGTCAAACATGGCGGTATCCATACATGAGGAAATATGTATATTTTGCGGCATATTTTGTAAGAATGTAATTGTTTATCTGCCCAAGAGTATTTTTAGAAAGTAGGTTTATTCACCAGACAGATTAATTATTAGATAAAAAAAAGCAAAGTATTTAACTTCAATAATTATTCTCTTCAGTTTTAACAGTCACGGTCACAGGCCCTATTAGCTATCGACAAAGAGATTGCTATGGTCCCTTAGCGGCTAAGAGAGCTTCGAGAAACGATACCCAGGATGACATTTCCAGATATACTGTTAGTCCTAGAGTGTTTTTTACTATCATACATCAAGTACCAGTGTCCCTCCCCGGGAGTTGATAGTCGATAAATATAGCTTTCGTATCCTATAGTTCAAAGTCAAATGGATTTTAACTTAAAAGTAACCAGCCTGCATTTGATTTGTCTAGCCTACTAGATAGTATATTGGTCAACAAGCTATAATTTCCGCATGTCCCACTGGTTTTCAATATTTTCAATATTTTCACTGGTTTTCAATAAAACAAATTATCTCACGATCTTTAAGTTATTACATGTATTTGTATTATTAGTTATTGATATTGTAATGGTACAGGAAAGTATTATGCGTCAGAGCGATCCCATGTATAAGGCATTGTAAAAGCGCTACTTTTGGGTGTTCCTTCTCAACTTCCTGGGGAGATTGCAACGTAAAAACGCACGTAATTGTCTCATTTAGAAGTGGCACATGTCAACCAATCTGACCTCCCGAAAGAGGGCTGGGCGCTGTTGGGTCAAGGTGGATTCGGCGCAGTGTTTAAAGTGCGTTACCAAGGCAACGACTCCGCCATCAAGATATTCACAAGAGATGCCAGCACCAAGATACGTGAAATGGACGCGGAGACTAAGCTTCTTAGGTGAGTGAGATTTATAAAATAAATACATAATTAAGTTTACCAGTATATAGATCATCCTCGAAACACAGGCCTTTCTGCCTACTTTAATTTAGTAACTGCCTACTCTATATAACACGGATGTTAAGTAGGGGTAATGGACAGTGTTTCAAAGATTGTATACTTGACTTGCATGTTCGTGAATACTGGATCAAAACGTGTTGGTAGTCATTCACGATTTTTAACATCTTCAGATGTGAAAGGAAGTCGTGGTGTTATGTATACGATAGAGAAAGTCCGCACGGTGTACATAACAAGTTTAACATAGTTAGTGATTAGTAGTTTTGAATTTAGTTATGTAATATGCAGCTCGATCCTGTCTTTCAAGCATCAACATTGTAATCGTTACAGCGGCCTCGGGCACGACAACATCATCGCCTACCGCGGCACAGGTCATGTGACGTCACTGACACTCGGCACACTGCTGCCCGCGGGTCTAGACAGTCTGGGTCTGGATGAGACCGAGATTGCAGATCTAAAGTCAGTGAGGTTCATCATTATGGAGTACATCGAGAGAAACCTGGACTCTTATGTAGAGAGGAGCAAAAGTCCAGACTCACCGGTATGTCCTGTTTCTTCTTTGTAATAATAATTATTATTATTACTAATAATAACTGCTGATAATAATAATTGCTAATATAGTAATACTAATTGTAATAATAACATATTAATTTGTAGATCGTAAGCCAGTGGACACACTAACCATAAATACATTAGACATCATGCAGTTAAAACGAAACTGATTTACTATTACTATTATATTATCTATTTGTTGTTGCATGTTATAGATTTCTATACATATTTAAATCCTTGCTCCACCACAAAACAAACAGAAAGAGAGATGCACAATGTTAATTTGACAAAGAATCACGTAGCCTATTAAATGGAGTACGATATATGATATTGGTACATACTTATAGGGTCTGACCGCCCAGGAAACATGGATTATCGGACAGAAAATCGCGAATGCTTTGAATTATCTGCATGGAAAAGGCATCGCTCACAGGGACCTCAAGCCAGACAACATACTCGTAAGTATTACACCGGTGATGATTTTACATCTGCATTGCGCTTCATCTACTTCCACTGTTCAGCACCTTTGGACAGCTGTATGTTGGATATCTAGTTCCAGTACGACTCCAGCCGGTGCCCTTAATTTGCCAGTGATTACAAATTACATACATGGTTTCATGCATCCTTCACATGGATTTTAAACCAGACAACACCGTTGATTTAAACCATTTGCGCATCGTTGAGTTCCGCTGATACGTTGATCATCTTGTTCCAGTACGACTCTGGGAAGCGTATTGTAAATGTTGCTGACTTCCCCTAATCTTGTTTCAGTACGACTCTGGGAAGCGTATTGTAAATGTTACTGACTTCCCCTAATCTTGTTCCAGTACGACTCTGGGAAGCGTATCGTAAAGGTTGCTGACTTTGGTCTGGCGTGGAAGAATGACTTCGTCAACACCAATTACAGTGGATCTACAAGTAGGAAGCGAGGGAAGTCGAAATCCACGGTACATAATTATGATGGCGTTCTAATAGAATAATAATGTAGGCCTTATAGATGCCCTGGACTTGATATTTGGGCCTACACAATTGATATTGAAGCGCAGTAAAATATTGTTAAGAAGCGGCTTATCAAGCAAAGATACCTGTGTTCTACTATTGTTTCATGCATATTTGACTTGTAAAATACATCGTTGTTTGTTGCAGTAAATATTCGTAACATTTGTTTATGAATTGGGGTAATTAGAGCCGCTTTCAAGATGTGTTCACTTATATTAAGTTTATAAGCTAATGTGTTCATTGCAGACAGCCTACAAACACGTTAGGTGGGGACCACCCGAACTATTCAATGAAAGCACTTTGAAAGGTAATAATGAATGTCTTTAAAAATTGGAATTCAATTAGCGGCTCATGACCCATTAATGGTAGCGTGAAAATATATATTCCTGAAACCCCATTCCATATTTATATACCATGTACTATAGTAAGCCTATATAGACTAGGCTATGGTTAAACGCAATAGAAATAGCTGCTAATGTTCTGTTAGTGTTATTGAAAGCTCAATATGTTTCATATGAATTATGTTGGCGGCGAAAGGACCTCTACAATGTGATGTCTTATTACAATAAGCAATGGTCATTTTAGCAATTGTCTTTTGACAGCGAGTTGTAGTACGAATATGCATTTGGAATATGAAACAATAATATTAAATGTGTGCAATGATTGTTGTAGGCCTATTTTGAAGTTGTGTGTGTGCGTGCATTCATGTGTGCGTGCATTTGTGTGTGCGTGCATTAATGCATGCATTCATGTGGTGCATCTTGTATGCATGTATACCTCTATAAGTAGGCCTAATATAAAATTGGTTCGTCATTTCGATGTACAAGTTATCACATCTTCCAGAAACGCCTCCATTGGACCGCTACAAACGTGGCGACATCTGGTGCTACGGTATGATTATGGCCTTTCTCATCACCGGTCAAAAGCCTTTCGCCAACCTCACCACAGGGGACATCACTCGCGAAGACCAAGAAGGAACCGGTGTAAATCCAGTTCGACTACCCCAGAATCTTCAGCCTCAGTTGCGGGACATTGTGGAGAGTTGTAGACAAATAAAGCCAGAAGACAGACCGGTTGCCGATGTCCTTCTCAATAAATATGCGAAAGGTATGAATTAACACGTGTAAGAATCATGGTAATGGTGGTGGTGGGAGTGGTGTTGTTGACGTCGTCGTCGACGTCGTTCTTGAAGTTGTTGTTGTTGTTATTATTACCGGTATTGTTTTTACTGGTGTCATCGTCCAATATCACCATGTAACAAATATCATTGGTCATGTTCAGTATATGAGCATGTATTATATTATATTATATACAACTGTTATTATATATGTCTTATATATACAATACGTTATCTATAGATATACAATGCCGCTTAATATCTTACAGAATCGTGACTAGTTAATCACCAATCATGACCGAGCATCTTCGTTTCCCCCAGTCATTTTCTATGTTTTTCAGAGATGAAAGAAAGGTTTTTGATGGCCCCCGAAGAGAAGGAATTCTTTTCCTGTGCATTTATGGATAAAACTGACATCTTTGTTGCCGATTCCTGTGTTTCTGAAGTAAGAAAAGCTGTCGGGTATTGCTGCATCATTAAACCGTGTAGTGTTATGACGTCGGTTGGGATTACGGGCTATTTCCTGATGTTTAGCTCTATTGTCATGCCATTGTAGAAGAGAATGATCTGGCGCAATAAACTATCTTATTATTATTATTATTTATGTCGCGCAGTAGCTACAGATGCACGAGATGATGCATGACTTGTAGTATGCATTGTAAGTACAGTCAAACTACGGCCAAATCATGATTAAATTCTCGACAAAGTGGATTTGTCTTGTTTATATATCCACAATCATCCAGTCTCAATATAATCTCTTCTGTCGGCCTCTCCATGTGCGTAAACACGCGCGCACACATACATACAGATACGCACATCAGTCTCATTAAAATAAGATCCGTAACTAACGCTCAAACAGATATATATGATACTCGCGCCGCTCTCTCTCTCTCTCTGAAATACTGAAATAATGCTACGAACTGGACTGGGTAAGAAACTAAGAACACAAGTATCATGAAATCCAACCAGATATGTTTTTTAATATCTATGTTGGCATATTATAAATGACAACAATTAACAATAAATATTATCTGTCTAGAGTATGCATTCTTAACATACGATCTAATTTCAGCAGCAATAAAACAAGCACACACACACAAAAAAGGAAAATTCTCAGTGTGTTTTATACTATATTGTCATGAAGTTGAACTCTATGAAACGTAACACTTCCTAGCAAATCCCTGTCCGCGATTACCATGCATGTTCCTCTGTTTGTATGGTTATAAGGTTATAGCTGTACCTCATATACCGAGATCCTCGGCCTGATTGAATAAAGGTTCCGTGGCCACGTTCCCGAAGGTATCGTGTATGTAACGACATCGTTATAGAGCCTCCATGGTGGAAAATACCATGATCCAGAAAGAGTAAAATGTTCCTCCACGAAGACTTGTCGATGTCGTTATGATACGATACCTTCTGGAACATGGCTCTGTTCCGTTCTGACGGCCGCCATAGGTGTCAATGTATAATTAAGATATTCGATTCTAACATTAAGATATTCGATTCTAACCGAGAAATAATAATCGACTATACTTCCAGAATACTAAAGGCTACGTCCAGACTCGTGTTCGCCCGGCCGGGTACCGTCACCACTTCCTTCTGTGCCCCGTGGAAACAGCTAAAGCGCCCTATCACCCAACTCCTCCATCCGACGAGTGGGACCACGCCGATACGTACTATGACAAACTGGCCGAGTTCAAGAAGAAGGCCAAGAAGAAGGAGATCGACGACAATCCTTTCCTGTCTCTGAAGCGACTCACCATCGCTAGACCTGGTGCAGAAGAAGTCCAACTGTTGGAGCTAAGGTATTCCATATGTCAAGTTGTTGTAGTTATCTGTCTGTCTGTCTGTCTGCCTGTCTGCCTCTCTCTCTCTCTCTCTCTGTCTGTCTCTCTCTCTGTCTCTCTCTGTCTGTCTGTCTGCCTGTCTGCCTCTCTCTCTCTCTGTGTCTGTCTCTCTCTCTCTGTCTGTCTGTCTGTGTCTGTATGTCCATCTGGTTTTATGTATGTCTGTCTGTCTGTCCGTATGTCTGTATGTCTAGCTCTAATAAATGCACAACGGAAGTGTAATGATGTCAAAGGCCATGAGAATATAAAATATATATGGTGAGATGAGAATCACGCCAAACCAACATATCTACAACTTGATAATCTTAAAGATACGTAATTACCTTGTCTGAATAGGTACGTTGACCTGAATGTCTTTGTCTATAAAGTTACCTTCACCTTGTATCTAAAAACAAGCTTACTTTGCATCTAAAACTATGCTTGCATTGTTCTTAAAGATGCGCTTGCCTTGTATCTAAAGGTACTCTTGCCTTGTATCTAAAGGTACGCTTGCCTTGTATCTAAATGTACGCTTGCCTTGTATCTAAAGGTACGCTCACCATGTATCAAAAGGTACGCTTACCTTATAATCTAAAATGGTAAGTTTACTTTGTATCCAGAAGCACTCACCTTGTATCTAAATGTGCGCTTGCCTTGTATCTAAATGTGCGCTTACCTTGTATCTAAAGGTACGTTTACTTATTATCTTTAAGGTACGTCCAGGCGACGTACTGCCACCATCGAGCCATGCGCGAGATCTGGATGAAGGAGTTGCAACCATCTGAACGTCACATCCGAGTCCCGTGCAAGGCGGTGGTGGACCCTCACTATAGCACGTCATTCGGTCTTCACGTGGCTATCCTGACAAATGAAGGTCAAGGTCAACCCCAGAAGTTCATTTTCTGTCGGAGAGCGAGACGGCCAGGTAAGTCTTGCAATGACAATAAAAAGTATAAAATATAATTAAGATCAGTATGACAACGTTTCCAATACAGATTTCTACATTGCCGCTCAAGACGTGACTTGGGGTACTAGTATTTTATTGCCTTTGATATTCAGGTATTTCGAGTCCCGGCGTGTTGACCTGTGGCGCCGTCGAGAGCTGCTCTATCAACGACTACGTCGAAACCGACAGCGGAACAAAAGTCGACCTGTTGAAAACCGCCGCAAGAGGGCTGCACGAAGAACTGGGCATAAACCTCACCGGAAGCGACCATGACGCCATTTGCCTGAATACGGTGTACTTGAAGTTCGACACCCACGAATGGGGCATGTGTGGTTTCGTTGATCTCAGCGATGACCGCATTCGCCAGGAACACAGAATCAGCGCCAGGAATCTAGAAGCAAGATTTCTTGGCGGGGCAAAGGATAAGTTTGAACACGACTCGATCGTGGGAATTGAATTCAACTTGGACTCGATGGTTGATTTTGTTTTCGAGAAGCACCACGAGTTTGCTAGTTCTGCCAAACTAGTAGTTGTCAAGGTGATGCACGCGTTCTTCGGCGTTGATGCTGTCCAACGAGCTTTTGAACTCAAGGAGTGAATAAAGGACTTTTCGGCAAGATCACAGGTGATCAACGACTACGTTGACATCGACAGCGGAACAAAAGTCGATGTCGATGTCGGTGTCGACGTAGTTGTTGATGTTTACATTGTTCAGATACAACTACATATATCTATCCTAGACAATATGGGTTTTACTTTTCAGACTTTTAAAACTAATCTACTAAAAAAGTTATCTTAACTAATTTCATCTACCCTCATGGTGATGGGCATAATTTTGACAATTACGTCAATTTTTGGCACGAATTCCCTCCTAATATAATGCTTCATAACCTGTGTGTGTGTGTGTGTGTGTGTGTGTGTGTGTGTGTGTGTGTGTGTGTGTGTGTGTTTTAAGTGCAATTAAATGCATCCTCGAAACTTCGGCCATTATACCTATATACCTGCTTACCTACCTATATTAACATTCTTCAAATTTCCTGGATTTATATGCTTATTCAGAGTTCAGATTTTGGTCGGTGGTGCTTAGATGAATATCTATTACTAGAATTAAAATAGCAACCAATCGATAATTGGGCCTACTCTACATTTAGATCCAGAGGGATTGTAATTGGGCAGTGCAATTATGACAAATTGGTAGCATGTAATAAATCGTATTGTGATTACCACATGCGTAAAATATATTGAATTTCTGTGAAGCCCAGTAGGTATACGTATTTGTGAAAAGTGAAAACTCCTTGTTGAATATGGACATATAATCACATTGTCGTGTCTTTGAATGATTCCAGCAGTTAGTGGGTTAATAATAATAACTTAATATGTGGGTTAATAATAATAACTTAATATGCATATAATCAGTTTACCGTTGATTCATAGTTATGCTCATTGTGCTTTTTCAAACATTGCAAATATGTATGTATCGATCAACAGCCACCAATATTGTCATTTTGTATTGTGCGTGATGTTATTATTACTACTAATGATCAGAACAACTAGTTTATTAACTAGGTATTCTGATAATTAGCAGTAGCCTAATAATGTGTCCAATAGTTTCTTATTGATGTAAGACTTAAAGTATTGATGTGTTAAACTGTTAAACCTTAATATGTAACTACATTATTAAAATATAACAAACGAGTTATTTGAATATGCATTTGTCATAGTCGTGTACCTGTACATGCGCAGAACGAGTGTGTGACGTATACACTTATGAAATAAAGAAAATAATCAATCTTCAGTCACGGAATGTGCTTTTGTCCTTTCAGCAATTTATATTTCTAGACAGACGTCTGTGTACTGTCCGTGTTATATGTTTGTGAAACGTGTCTGTCATTGCAGAACCTAATAGCCTAACATATCTCTGCGGGGGTGAACTTTCCTCCATGATAGCAACTCTACACGCATCCTGTACATAACGTGCGTCTCGTTACTCTTGCAGATACATAACGTTTGAGGGTATGAATGGACGCTGCTAAAATGTCAAAATCAGTAATACATCTCGAGCTATTTTGGGTGGAAATGTTATAACACTAATCTGTCATTTTGCCGATCGGATGTGCTTCCAACATTTCCTCTCTTCAATTGTGTGCGTATCATTAATATGGAGTTGGCATACATATCGCGTTCCCTAACAGTAAATCAAGCATTGTGAAGGTAATGAGTTCTCGGAGGAATTCTATTCAATATATTGAATGCAAAATAGCTTGTGTCGCCTCGTCAGGTAACTAAATAACTTCGTGCACACATAGTATACACTACATACACGACACCATCGTAGTTCTCGTGCTTAGTACATGCAGGTTGGATCCAATTCATCGACGGCTTACTGAGCTGAGAATGAAATGTGTCCAACAAGACCGCAAGATTTGAAATAGTTATTTAAGAATATATCCGTTAATAATTATATCAAATCCTTGGTCTTGTCAGTACCAGCCGGTGCTCGCAGGTTTACTGCAACATTAAGCTCTACGGATGTTGCGGATTTCCTCCTGCTCTAAACTGACAAGTCGTGATATTAGTGAAATAATCTAGAAAG
>JAUTBZ010041555.1:0-18791 GCA_032361785.1 Lepetodrilus galriftensis
TTCGAAAACCGATGATTTCCAATTTTCGTAAATTCTAAAAATTCGAACAGCCGCAAATCTAATTATTTTAGAGCGTATGAATAATTAGAGTAATTACGGTAGTCAATGGAACAGTCTAAAAGAACAGAAAAAGGAAGAAAAACATCAAGATATTGTCATTTTCTATTCTCTGTAAAATGAGGTCTATTTAAAATAAATAAATAAGTCATATGCGTGACCATAAACAGCATATGTATTTTATCATTATGTATGCATTTTCATCACTGCCAGATTTAATATCTATGCATATTTCTCAGTTGTTACTGCGTAAATTACGCAGATACACGCCTTATCTGGGCTACTGCGTGTGTGAGACTTGTAGGATTAGGGTTATAAGTTAGTGCAAACATTTACAACTTAGAACCAGCCAACAGGTTAGTAACTTAGTCAAATAAGAAGAGCGATTTCCATAAAAAGATACTCGCCCATAACAAAATAAGGTTGCCATGGGCAGTGTATAATTGTTATTTTTTCTACCACCAGTTTTGTAAAGTTTTCCAGAGTTCTACATACTTATTTGACTCAAAATGACACGGAAACTTTGCAAGAATGATCTCTTTTTAAAAAAAGAAAAATGAACTAAAATTGCCTATAGTTAACTTCATTTTTTTTTAATGTGATAAATTAGACAATTTGGTGACCTAGTAGTAGTAACACACACACACACACACACACACACACATACACAATGAAATACATCACCACACACACACACACACGTCACATACCATATATGCATGCGCACACACCACACACACATACACCACACAGATACACCACACACACGTACACATATACCATATCATGCACACACACACTCACACACACACACACATGTACACAATTATCACCACACACACACATATACACACACACACACATACCACATACCGGTACACACACACAGCCTACACACACAAACTACACACACACACACACATCCTACACCGCACACACACACACACACACACACATACATAGCACACAGCACACACAAACTACACACACAAACTACACACACAAACTACACACACAAACTACACACACACATATACATGATATACACACACACATACCACATACTGGTACACACCCACAGTCTACACACAAACTACACACACACACAGCCTACACACATAAACTACACACATGCACACACACACACATACATAGCACACACACACACACACAGCCTACACACATAAAATACACACACACACACACACATACATAGCACACAGCACACACATACCACACACTCACACAACCTACACACATAAACTACATACACACACACATACATAGCACACAGCACACACAAACTACACACACACACATAGCACACAGCACGCGCACACACACATACATAGCACATATCACACAGCACACAGGACACACACACATAGCACACAGCACACACACACACAGCACACACACACACAGCACACACACATACACACGTACAACTGATATGGATGACATGACTGCGTTGTTGTACACGTACAGTAAACGTGGTGACGCGCGCAGCCTGTACTGTGACTACCATACATTGGCTACCTACATGGTCAGATGTGTCTAAAGGTTGCTTGTTATCAGAGTGATGTGTTGACAACCGATGTGTGTTTGTGAAACCTTTTAGGTGAGATCACAGTATTATGAGTATAATGTTTTTTTCTTTCTACTCATTTCGCTATAAATAGAACTGGGCTCTGTGGTTACCAAACCTTTTTGAATTAACATTTTTTGTTTAACTTGAAAGTTTTGTTCACAAATCCCCCAGCTAAATTTAAATATTAAGCAGCATTTATATCATACTTCGAACAGATCTGTAACCTCGTGGCTCGGTTAGTAACTGGAAATAATTAATTATGTAGTGCCACATATTTTCAATAATATTTGGCTATTTTTATCAAATTTGACAAACAGAAAATGTTCTTTTGCCTAGTTTATACCCTTTCCAACCTATTTTAGTTAATTATATGAAAGAATATTTAGAAAACTACATATTATTACCATTAACCTGATATATGATGTAACAATCGAAAAATTATATGAATATGTGGAGAGAGAAAAATATTTTTCTTTCTTGCTTTGCAATGAGTACTGATAGGTTCAATCCAATTTTGGTTGTTGTTTGGAAATGATTCAGACTTCCAAACCACATATATATATAATAAATACTGCTGTGAATGTTGGTTAATAATAATCATTAGGAAACTAGTGATTTTCCAAATGTCCCCTTGGTAGTAAACGTGCACGTGATATTGCGATATTAAATCAATTAAAAGGCAACTCCCACCTCATTTATTTGACAGCATGACTGTTTAATTGACAGCATGACCGTTTAATTGACAGCATGACCGAGATTAAATTTCAGACTAAAAAAGTGTGCTAATGGACATAATCAACTGGCTGTTGAAAGTGAGTGATGCCATGTGCTGGCAATAGTGGTGCACCAACATGATGAGTACAGTCGCCATCTTTGACTCGTCTGTACTAATATAAAGCCAGTGTGTGCAGATTTATATCGACGTTCAGGTTTGGCCGATATTTTGCTGAAAGTAATATTAAAGGCATGTAAAAGTAAAACGCTAGCAGACAGCCACTTTTGTTTGTCAACTCTCCAATATATTTATTTATTCATCCTCTTTGCAGTTGGTGCTAGTTGGCCTAAGTATTCCTGCGTTGAGCGCACACACACACACAGTCGAGAGCCAGCATGGGCAAGGGCAGTCAAGGTACCCAGAATGGAGTGGGCAAGAGTCGACCCATCTCCATGGAGGAGGTAAAGGATCACGACAAGTACAATGACAAGTGGCTGGTGATCCAGGGAGAGGTGTACAACATCACAGAGTGGAGCAAGAGGCACCCCGGGGGCAGTCGCGTCATCAGTCATTTTGCTGGACAGGATGCGTCTGTGAGTATAAACCCTGCTCCAGTCTTCTCACTGCTCAGATACGCTTGTACAGGGATAGAAACTAACTTTAAAACTTACTAGCCCGAATATATGAAATTCTACTAGCCCTTAGGATATCTTTAGCATTGGGAGAAATGGCCCAGGCTAATGGGCTAGTGTTTATTTCCATCTCTGATCATAGTACTGTAATCTTTTGTAGCATTGTGTTGCCTGCCAGATCTAATCCAAATGCCTATTAGACTGTATGGGTATATTGGCATACCTCTTGCATCTAAAAGGATAGTTAAATGCCTATTTACCATTCTAGTGAAGCAGAAGTCGACTAATTAAGCAATTGTGGAGTAATTAATATTGACGTCATGCTGGACAACGATCGGTAGCCCGTCAATTCATGAATCGTAACACAATATTTTATATTTATCTTTATAAAAGGAAATGTTGGTACTATTTGAGTGATTTGTTGCAGGATGCGTTCCGGGCATTCCACAACAACATGAGCTACGTGAAGAAGTTCCTCAAGTCGATTCACATGGGCAGTCTGCAGGACCCCGAGTGTAAGGAGCTGGCCATGGACCGCGACTTCCGCGAACTGCGGGCTACAGTGGAGAAAATGGTGGGTCCCGCGATTTCAGCAGCAGTAGAAAATGGCACTAGTCCTCTAGCTCACACTGAAATGCTCATTTGTTTGACCCTCTCCATGCTGGAGGCAACCGCAGATGTGCTATGGAGCCGTGTCTGCCTAATCCAGCAAGTAGAGGGTTAAGATGCATCCCAAGGACTACTGGGAATTTAGGATTGATTAGACTTTTACTATTCTAAGCACACAAATTGTTTAATATCTTTGAAAGAAACATCAAGTGTCTGCAACATGGTCAGATTTTGTCTTTTATAAATGTGTGTTGTCATTCCAGTGTACATCAACAACTGGGGGAAAAGTTTTATTTTAAATGTTCATTCATGTATTTTGCAGGGTCTGTTCAAAAGCGACTACTTCTTCTTTGCATGGAACTTGGCCCACGTGATACTGCTGGAGTGCATGGCCTACGCGGTGATGGCGTACTTCGGAACAGGCTGGATCCCATATTTACTATCTCTCTCCTTCTACACAATTGTCCAGGTAGGGCGTCGTTGGTATTCCGGGTTGAGTGGGTTGTAGTGCAATAGTAGAACGTTTATCCCGGAGACAAAGGTCCCGGGTTCAGATCCTGTCCCAGGAGCACAGCATCAATGTTCGCGAAAGTTATCATCCTTGGTCTGTCAGTACCAGCCTGTGCTCGCAGCTTTACTGCAACGTGCTAAGGATGTTGCGGGGTTTCCTATTGCCCAAAACTGACAAGTCGTGATATAAGTAAAAATATCTTGAAAGTGAGTAATCCCCAATTTAAGAAAATATTAAAGTTCTCAGTTGACTCACAAGTTGTTGCCAGTTATGGTAGATATCTAAATCCTGATGGAACCTGCTTGGAATTGATCTAATCCAAACGAGGAGGTATTTTATTAAAGAAATTACATTCAGTCAGTCGTAGATGAAATTGAATTCTCGTGTGATAATGTTCATAATTTGATTGCTTTTTAAACTTGTTATATTCCGGTCAGGCAAGTTTAGTAAGAGTATACCAGACGGATGTTTCAATGTTAGTTTAGAGCAATGACGATAATGCCAACTTCCATGGCTATGATTGCCGGTGATTACACTTCAATATCTGAGCTCTAAACCAATACGTTGTTTCATTTGAAGTTAAATCCATGCTTTTCAAAATGATAACTATTTGGTCTTATTTGTTTGTTTATTAACTGTATCTGCTGATTCATGAAGGTAAATAATGTATATCCAATCAATAGACATGTTCACACTTTATACAGTGTATTCTAATTTGCTCTACTGTATTCTCGTCGCAAATGGGTGAAAGATTCCCGCAGCGACTTTAAACTCTGTATTCTCTCACTCCACTGTATTCCTATTGCAGCTTTTTAATACTAGAAACTATAAAGATGCTATAATATTCAACCATATAAACAATACATTAAATACATAATTTTGTAGTAAGAGCTACGTAACACTGCCTAAATGGCAATGCATGAAATGTATTCAATCTTGATGTCCCATTAGCCTTCATTATTCATCTACTGTATTGAGTATGGGCGGGATGTAGCACAGTGGTAGAACGTTGGACTTCAGAGCCAAAGATTCCAGGTTCAAATCCTGCCCCACGGGCCCAGCAGCAATGTTCACGAAAGTTATCTTTCTGACGAGATATTGGTAGGATGCATTGTCAGTAAAGTGGCAATGCAGTTGTCGTCCTTGGTCTTGTCAGTACGAGCTGTTGCTCGCAGGTTTACTTCAACATTCAGCGCTACGGATGTTGTGGGTTTCCTCCTGCACTAAACTGATAAGTCGTGATATTAGTGAAAGATTCTAGAAAGCAACTCTAAACCCAAAGTCAAGAAGCCATCCTGTACTTGATGCTGGCATGAGGACAAGCTTTGTCTGTAACACAAACATGGACACCCAACACTAAATACCTGAAACAGCTGGACCTTTGAAATTGAAACTTACACATGTATGCTACACTGAATTACATTTTGCACATTTCACAGTTGTTACTTTCAAACATTCAAAAGGTAATTGACAATTTACTGATTAGGTTTCTCATTTTCTAATGTGTACTGGTAAAATAATTCATCGTACCCATGCGCTATATTTGATCGTTGTCATAAAAGTACCTCATTATGATGATTATGTGCAATTTTCTCCTGGCTGTCAAACATTGCAAAGTTAATTGGACATTTTTAGTTAGGTTTCTCATTTAACTTTGTGAATTCATCATACACACTGGCTATTTGATCCTTGTTATAAATGTATCACAATGTACATGCTGTCAAGCATGGGATTGGCGCAATATAAATATCCATATTATTATTGTTATCATAATTTTGGTAGAATAATGGTAAAGTCACATGCTGTAAGGGAAATAATCTTAACCTTTCTATATCCATTCCCTAATAAAAACCAAATAATACGCATATAAAGGAAATAACTTGCTAAATTTCACTAATCAATTTGCCAAGTTACCGGTAGATCTTCGTCGCAAATGGGTGAAAGATTCCCGCAGCGACGTTAAACTCCATATTCACTCACTCACTCACCTGTCGATCTTGTGGGCCGAACTCTTCCTATTTTTCAGGTTTTCGCAAAACTGCGACTACCGCTGGACATGTTACCCATGTATAACGCGTTGTCTTTGTTCTAGGCTCAGACAGGCTGGATACAACATGACCTCGGTCACGTGTCTGTCTTTAAAAATCGATTCAATATGGATCATATTTTACACTTACTATCCATGGGAATTATCAAGGTAACCTTCTGGCCATTGTCCGTTGGAAAGGGAAGTATTCTGCGGGAATGGCTACTTGAAAATATTGCAAAATTCTTCCCTGTTCTAAATGGTTTATTTATCCCAATGGCAATCTATAATAACTAGTATACTTTTATATGCAGAAATAAGAAATCCCCCTGACAATTTGGTTTGTCGTTTTGTCAATTTTGCAATTTTCAAGATGACCGTGACCCGCAGATATATTTCTTGCACTTTCCACCATTTGTATATTGTTGTTGCATTTTACTTGACTCTTATTCCAGGCCCAAACTGGTTGGATCCAACATGACTTCGGACATTTGTCAGTATTTAGAAAAACCGTATGGAATCATATATTCCACTACTTTGTCATCGGATTCATCAAGGTAACCAGTAGGGGTGTCACAATTCATCGCCGCATCAGTCCTAGTCCTCTGGCGAAACAAGACGCATGCCTGGTTTTTCGCTTAATATTTTGAACCTCTGTTGAAGGAGATGTGTAGAAAATTAACCAGATAGATGATGATGATTTAATTGTTTTAGCTTCAAAACGAACATTAATTAATAACATGTTAATTAAAAAGTTAATCAGTTTTATTATTTGGGTATCATTTAGTAAATGTTCAATTTGAGTATTGTATCAGGGTTAAAGTAGTATGACGTAGGCGTATTGTGACACTCCTAGGTATAACTACAGGCATCAGCATCATGGTGTATACGGGCAACCAAATTACAAGTACAGTCAACCTTTTTAATCTTGGAAGAGAAAACGCAAAACTTTCATTAAGGCCACTTTTGGTATTGATGATATTGTAAGAAATGTAAAGGAAAGTACTTTCTTCCATTGCATTGTTAATATGGCAGCTCTTTGTTTGTCACTGACCTTGGAAAAGTGCTATATCAAAATGTATATTGCTCAAAGAATCAGCGGTTAACATTGACGTTTGATATTTCGACTAATCCAAGCGTAGTTCCAATCAGAAAATAACTCGTGGGGCAGCTACAGTAAAAAGAAAGTATATTTACTCCATAAGCAAATTAATTTTATGAGTACATTTGTGCATGTAAATGGGGCTTCAAATCTAGAGAAAATCTTACAATAAAATTACTTGCATAGAAATTGCTACAAATGATTACTTTTCGAAATGGTCGTTATTGAGAGACAAAGGTTTACTGTACTTTACACTATCTATGCATGAATGTCCTCACCAAAGTCCAACTTGACCCAAAAGCAATAATTTTTAAAGAATCAAACATTACACCTCTAACATGGCTAAATACCTAACAATACCAGATATCAAAGTAGTTGTAATGTTATTCAGAATACTGTAATTCTGCACAGAATATTATTACACTACACAGAATAATAACACAGTCCTTAACATTACTGCCAAGCTAATTATGCCTGACTCATTCCCCGGTGAGTTTGCATATTCCAGTGATAAGGATAGCAACTATGTATTGTATTCAATTTATCACCCAATACAGGCTGCGAGATATGCAAATATATACACATCATTATATATAGATATATATACATCATAGTGCTATTCTTTCATACTGTATGTATATAACACGTCTACAGTCTGTTTCATTCATATAACATCATGGTGTGTGTGTTGAGAAGGGGGGAGTACAGGTAGTTTGGTCAGATGCCGTGGTCGTACGTAGCAAGCTGTGTCGTACGACCTGATTGGCGACCCCCGACTACTAGTATGACCTCTTCACAACATGCAGGCCAAGTGGTGGGGATTGCATTCACGTCATGTGCTGGTGGTTTGGTCTGCATGTATCGTCACTTTGTTCACCTGAGAATGAATATAAAAGTAAATAAAAAGAGGTTTAATGCTGGAATGAATTTTAAAAAGGAATTGTATTTCTAAAATATATCTGGGAGTATTCTATGCCAGTTGTCTTATCATTCTTCTCCAGTGAATCGATGTCCAAATATGTAAATGAAATTGTACACTAAATGTTGAATTAAGAGAATATGTACAAGATTCTCAGGATTATTTTGAAGCAATTTATTAATAACCGATACACATCATTCAGCAATCAATTATTCAATAACAACCGGTCAATATTTGTAAATGTATACATGTATATTATATATTTGTCAGAAGATGGAACTATTCCGTCATTGATACTTTGCCATTCAGAAAACTAATAATAGAGATCCGTTACTGCATACCGATGAAATATTCCTGTTATGTCGTTAACCCTCTCCCTGCTAGAATAATGTACTAATTTGTACTAATATACTCCAGCTTCAATCAACTCCTCAAGAAAAATAAAAAATAATTTTGTTTTACTAATGAAACATAATAGCAAGACGATGAGATGGTGAAATGTCTGCCATGTTAACTGCCTGCTACCTTCCTGTGTTTCACTTCCTTTTCAGGAAATAGGCTAGAATTTGGCCTGCCATAGCATGTTGTATGTCCATGACTAATGAGTGTCAACTTGTTGGCCTGGTCAATGTCAATGCCTTTGTGTCAGCCTGTACCCATACTAGAGCGTAGCTTATCATATGTGCAAGTTCAAGGACTCGTTCAAGCTACTGTTGCACATTATTATGCGAACTGTGTCGTCTGCAGTGACCTGGTTCACTTGATAATAGCTGGATATTTTTATATTTTATCATATTATTGAAAGAAATGGAGTATGTAATAATTATAAAAGCACTATTTCCATTAATTTTGTAACAATTATTATAATGAATATATAATATTTAATAACATTAGAATCAGCAATGATTTAGTTCATATGTTTTTTATATGATATTATTTATACTATATATATAATATTAGGTTTTTTTATTTTTACTTTCAGTTGAAATTTGTCAAGTAACTTAATTTATTATGGGTATGTGCGTTAATAGTAGTACTAGGTTTGTGTCATTGTGAGTGTTTTTCTGTACAGGGTGCGTCTCCTCACTGGTGGAACCATATGCACTACCAGCACCACGCCAAGCCTAATGTTGTAAGTACATGCAGCCAGTCACACGGTCGTATTGTAGTCCGGGACTAAGTCAGGGCGTACGCCAAGCCTAATGTTGTAAGTACATGCAGCCAGTCCCACAGTCCACAATAGTCTGGGACTAAGTCGAGCATATGCCACGCTTTTACTATATCGGGAAATTACGTAAACCACGATTTAGGGCTTGATCTATTTGGCGTCTTCGCGTTTTGGTAGAACTGATTCTAGGAAGAGAAATGTTCACCTACGCGTCCCTACTATGGAGATGGAGCGCAGGAATTCGTCTTCAGCAAGAAAACGTCTTCTGGAAGATGGAGCGTCAAATCGATCACGCCCTTAGACTCGGTATCTGCATCGTGAAATGTAGATGTTTGCATGGACAGTCTTACATCACTAGTTTGTTATTTCAGATCAATAAAGACCCAGATGTGAGAGTGGAAGCACTTTTTGTCGTTGGCGACGTCATGCCGGTGAAGGTACGCTAGCATTCTTTGATATCCTATGTTTACATCAATATTCTGTTAGTCACATTCTGATAATGGGGCACAGTGGTCTAGAGGTAGCGAGTCTGCCTTATAACTCAGAGGTTCTGGGTTTGAACCCGGCATATGCCGTCATGTAGCACTCTTTAGCAAAGTGTTTACATTCCACACTGCTCCTTTCCACTAAGCTGTAAATGGGTACCTGGTAGGATGAGATGCAATTCTTGTGTCTAATGATATTCATGTTTTAATTGCTTTGAAGCATTCCGTAGTGTAAGTTTAGTAAGAGTATACTAGACGGATGTTTCAATGTTAGTTTAGAGCAATGACGATAATGGCTATGGCTATGATTGCCAGTGATTACAGTTCAATATCTGAGCTCTAAACCAATACGTTGTTTCATTCAAAGATGTCCAGAGTTCGAGCCCAGTTCATGCCATCATGTAGCACTACTGTGTGCAAAGTTTTTGATCCAAACTGTTTAGTTCCTTCTCAGCTAGATATCCAAATACCCTTCTCAGATAGATATCCAAATACCCTTCTCAAATAGATATCCAAATACCCTTCTCAGATAGATATCCAAATACGCTTCTCATATAGATATCCAAATACCCTTCTCAGATAGATATCCAAATACCCTTCTCAGATAGATATCCAAATACTCTTCTCAGATAGATATCAAAATACCCTTCTCAGATAGAAGATATCCAAATACCCTTCTCAGATAGAAATGTACTACGGTACTCAGATGACTTGCAATATCACTGCAAGGTTGGTCTGACCTGTAAGCTTGATTTTCTAATCTGATCTCTCTACCCGTATGCATCGATCTCCAATCCAAGTCTAGACATGATGTCATACCAGACAGATGTTTCAATGTTTGTTTAGAGCAGTGACGATAATGCCAACTTCCATGGCTATGATTGCCAGTGATTACAGTTCAATATCTGAGCTCTAAACAAATAATATTTAAATGAAGATAAATCTGTGATTTTACTGGTACTTTAACTATGCTTAAAAAGATCAAATTTATGAAATGTTGGTTGTGTTGTTAACTCTCTCACTGCTGGATTAGGCACAGCAATGGTCTTTTGGGCACCTCTGATTACCTCCAACATGGAATGGGTTAATTTAACTGTACCTGCTGATCCTTGATCGTAACTAATCAATCCAATGCTGTATGTTATAGATGGCAAAGAAGACAAACACAATGCCATACGACTGGCAGCACAGATATTTCTTTTTACGTGAGTATGGAAGACTGCTGAATTACTTCTCATCTCTTAGACTTGTTTAAAGTGCCATAGATATGACTGATAACAACATATATATGAAAATGAACTCTTCACCAAGAACAAAACTTGCCATTAACTTTGTTCCTATTAAATCGGGGTTGGAACTGAACTTTAAAGCATACTCTCCTGAATAATGATATAAATAACAAATCATGAAATTTCTACTCGCCCTTAGGATACCTTTAACTTTATGAGAAATGGATCGGGCGAGTGGGAACTTCTAACCCTGTAAAATGGAGCAAAACAAAGCAAAGTCGTATGTGGCTGTGATTAGTCCAGTAGAGAGTGGCAGTACAATGTTAGTTTGCCAGATTTCCTGTGGTACAGAGGTCGATCCTGCAACAGGAACCCAACATCAATCTTCGTTAAATGCTTGTTTATTATTTGAGAAGTGACGATACTGTTATATTATTTCTTTCAGTGGGACCACCTCTCCTGTTCCCTGTGTATTTCCAGTATACGATATTCCGTCACATCTTCACCCGGAAACTCTGGATTGTAAGTCGACACATAGAATCAAACATGGACACTTGTGTTGTATTGATTAGCTGACTTGGCTAGTCTTCTAAAACAAAACGTAGATAAATCATTATTTACAATGAAAGATGGGTATTTGATGAAGTTCACCATTATTTCCCCTTGATTATCTCCCCTACATGTCTGTTTTGTTGTTTCAGGATCTGTTTATGGTGATGCTGTTCTTCATTAAGTTTGTTTACCTGTATACGCCTCTTCTCGGCGTCTGGGGAATGATTGTCTACTACTTCGCCATGAGGTGAGTCTTTCATGTGTACAGCCTTTGTAGGTGCAGGTGTAGTACATTGAAATGTCGGTGTGAAGGAATCGCATAATCAATGTTAGAAAAGAATGCTAACCATAAGACACAATACTTGGATTCATTTTACTCTAATGTCTGTATTTTATAGAAAAGTTTATTATTATTATTTTTTATATATTGTAATGTTTTATGTATTTGTATTTTTAAAATGTGTTCCATTATCCAACATACTTTTTCTTTTTACATAAGCTGAATTATCTTTATACTTTAGTATTGTCTTTCCAATGATGATATGTACTAATGCTACCAGTAAGTGGTTCCAAATTGTAATCCACCTTTCGATTACCTGACATTACAATGCCCGACGAGACCATGACACTGTACCAGATACCTGTCATGAGACGATACGCGACCGTTGGTACGAGTGTCTGTGATAGGGCGAGACTGACCTGTCTATCTGTCCGCAGGTGCTTGGAATCCCATTGGTTCACATGGGTGGCGCAGTCCAACCACATCCCCATGGAGATAAACGAGGACACGGCCAGCCCTTGGTTGAAGCTGCAGCTAGACGCCACGTGCAACGTGGAGCAGTCGCTCTTCAACGACTGGTTCACCGGCCATCTCAACATGCAAGTCGAGCATCAGTAAGTGGCACATCGCATCGGTCTCATTATTTAATATAATTAATTTAATTAATAATAATAATAACAATGATAATAATAGTAATGATAATGATGACAATAATAATGATGCTAATAACAATGATGATGATAATGATAATAATATGCTCTCCATCATGATGTCTATCCTTTATACACTGTATGGACAATTGAGAGATGCTTACTAAATTGGGTAATTTCTTCATTTCAAACTTCGTCGCAAATGGGTGAAAGATTCCCGCAGCGACGTTAAATTCCATATTCACTCATTTCAAATTGTACATGAAAACAGATTAAAACACCATGCAGCTTTTGTGTATGGCTTATTGCTCAAGATGTAGGGTCGTCGCAAATGGGTGAAAGATTCCCGCAGCGATGTTAATCTCGATAATCACTCGCACAAGATGTAGGGTTTGCATCTGGATTTTATTTGAAAATTTGGCCTTGTGTGTGCAGCCTGTTCCCGACGATGCCACGGCACAATCTACACAAGACGACCGCTCTTATCAAGTCTCTCTGTAAGAAGCATGGACTCGACTTTCAAGAAAAACCTCTGGGAACAGCCTTTGCTGATGTAGTTAGGTATGTCAGATGTAATGCCAGTTTGGTATGTCAGATTTTAATGCCAAAACATTGCCATATGTCCACATCTGTAATCTAATCTTCCAGAAGCAAGCCAAGCTATTTCACTGTTTATTACATTTTCCTTCATTATAATTCAAGATGAGCAATAATATATATATGTAGTAAGCCATTTGTTAATCAGAATTAGTCGTCGCCTATGGGTGAGATATTCCCGCCGCGACGTTAAACATTAATTCATTCATTCATTCAATCAGAATTACGGATTATCTGCCCCTTGTGAAATTGAAGCTGAAAGTCCTCGCAAAAAGCATCAGGCATGCGTTTCATGAACGGTTCATACTATTGTCCCGGGGACCGATCAACACAGCTATCTTATGTTTACAGTAGATTGTAAACCTATCATAAGATGAGTGGTGGTTACCGTCCTCATCTTTGATAGGTCTACACTTGATTGTAGCTCTGTAGATCGGCCTAAATCGGCCATGCTATTACTGTAGCAGAAAATATAGTACACCTTGACTGCGTTTCATGAAACTGTCTCGGTGTAGTCCAGGCATAATTCATTTTATACTGGTTTTATTACAGCATAAAATGATGTTACAAGAGTCTGTAACAGCCATCCTAAACTAGCAGTTTGATCCTATTCATGAAATCCGAACCAGGATGTAACACAATTTTCATTCTTAGCCTGATGAGTGAAATCCATCTATCCATCTGGTTGGTCTCGACACAGTAAATGATCTCTGATTTGTGTGTCGATATCACCAGGGTATCATTTCTCAAAGCTCTCTTAGCTGCTAAGGGACCATAGCACTCTCTTTGCCGATAGCTAATACATTGTTAAGAGAGTGCTATGGTCCCTTAGCGGCTAAGAAAGCTTCAAGAAACGATACCCTGGTTGGTTTTCGGATGTCGGTACTGATCTGTGCGTTGTGTTGCAGGTCTCTGAAACACTCCGGTGAGCTGTGGGCGACCACGTACAACGCCCTCCACAAGTCATAGGTGGCGCCCTCTAGAGCCAAGTCTTGCTGCAACTGCTGTACACAGCCTCTAGCTTTTCTATGTAGTAGCTGGGATGTGATGTGAATAAATGACCTGTAATTGTAAGTGGGGGAAGAAACATAAAGACTTAATCTGTAAGCTACCGTGCCGTGATACCGAACAAAGCGTCGTCGTCCTCGTCGTAGGGTTGCAGTCGTGTCCGAGATCTAGAAATATTTAATTTTTAGTGGCATCTAAACATGTTTAGTTTATTCATTCTCATACTGTTTGCTTCATGTTGAATCTTCACGACAGATTGTGAATATTTTACTTAAAGTTAGCGACTTTTATGACATAATTAGGATTTATGATTGTACTTTGAAGTCTGCATGCACACAGAGTTTTGGAAATCATCTATTTTTGTAAATTGCAATAAAATGATGTGGTCATTTCAGAAATTTGAGATCGCACTTATTCCTGAATTATTTCTTTATTTTCTATTCATAATATGGATGTAATCACTTGCACATGAGAGTGGCCTACCTGATGAAACCATTCACAATAGCTGTCTAGTCTTTATTTATGTATTTTGTATTCAGCAGCCATATTCAAGGCTTGCAAGGCCACAGTACCATGTAGCATTATCGTCTATGTTCCTTGCTCAACCAAGGGCATGGCCGCCTGTTACTAAAACTGCAGACACCATTTTGAGAATAATCGTATGAAATGCCAGACAGGATAAGATATATATTACGAAATAAAAAGTATCTCCTTGAGTATCACTTAGTAAGTCACATTATTGTCTGTACACAATTAAGTTTAATTAATTTTAGCTCACTTAGGAGTCAATTCAATATAGCATGACCTACTATCCCTATTAACTAAATTCTGTATATTATTCTGTATTTATATTGTATCAACTATTTGCCTTGGTAGCTCAATAATATTTTAGAGGCCATGTTGAAATATTACATAAAATCATTTAATATCTTCCGTAGTCGTAACCAATATTTACTAATTGTATAACTTTATCTTCATCTATGATTTTAGACATTGTGATCGTACATGTATGAACTATTTAACATGTGAGGTCAACTACAGTTATATTTGGCTCTATCTTTGATTATATCAAACTTGGCTGATGTAAAAGGCATACCGGTAAGGAGATGGCAGGTCTGTGATGACCCATGTTTTACTCATCGTAGTTCATTGCTAGACATCATACATATTTTGAAGACAAGTAACCAAAAACTAGTGATTTTGATGTGAATTGTTTGCTTGTTCAGGATTGTGTCCGGTTCAGGCGATCAAGCTTTTTTTTTAAATCTAAAATTTTAATTTTTCTCAGTTGTTTTGTCTATATACAACATGTAGAATTTGTATGCATTGTTAAGTTTGGTTTAGAGCCTGAGTTGTGTAGTGTATGCTCTATTGTATAGTCACATCAATTATTTTTCTGTGAAATTAACCATAAAATTTTTGCATAAATCGGATCACATATTTCACTGGTTATCTCTGGAAACATTTCAGTTGGTCAAAATGAATGGGCATTTCCTTTACAAGGAACTGTTAGTCCACTTACAAAACCAATCGAATGTGTGAGAAAATCAAAGACCCTATATCCCTATTTATTGATGTTCGTCTTTGGAAGGGTAATTTACATGTATGTTGTAATATTATGCACATTTCTTGGCATTTTCTCCCTCGTTCTCTGTGATCTCTTGCAAGTTTTTGACACAGTATGAGGCATTACGGTATATTCAGATTACCTCGTGGAGAATGAAGCATAAGTTTCAGACATGAGCTAAGTGCATTATATTTGATATCTGGCAGCAGAGATGAATCGTGAATACAAGTGGGAACGCATTCTCATTTCTGGCTATGTACACCTCACAATACTTCATTGTACGCCAGGGGGCCTATTTTCTAAACGTTCTTAGGAACCTCTTAGCCTAAGAACAGTTCGTAGTCATACTATAAGAAATTGTTCTTAGGCGAAGACGTTAGTAAGAACGTTTCGAGAATATGCCCTGTGTCATACTGGGGATATTTACAGAAAGTCGATTGTCATAGACTATCCACAGATTAGGTTGCCACATGGTGAAATTGGTAGACAACAGTCAGGCTGTAAATGGTGTGGTTCTGTGAGGTGCGGTACATAGCCAGCTAAGAGGCTGCTGCCATGATCATGCTTAGATGTACAGGAAATAAGGAAAGGGCGGCCGTACCGTACACATTACAGATGACCCTGTGTATACATGTACCCGGTGACATGCAACAGAAGCCTATTTTTCTACACATTCATTACATTTACTAACAACAGTTATGTATTATACATGTACTACCAGTATTGTGTGTGTGTCTCGTAATTGTACAGTGAAATGCCACCTGTGTTTATGCCACCTGTCGATTTCGTCTTCGATTTCCATGTAATATCCAGAAATTCTAATTTGATATGCGAATGACAAAACTTCTGAAATTGTGTATCAAATTTCGAATCGTATTCGGACAAGATGTACAGGATTGTGCTAGTAATTGATTGATTGATTGATTGATTTGACAAGAAGTTGTGACTACCCTACACGTGTACATCATCAGAAATCTGCATGTAGTTCAAAGGAATATTGTCAGATTTGTGTTGCTTCACTATCGTTGTGTTGATTCACTATCGAGAATCCGAACAAATTCAGGTTAGTACATGTTCCTGTTAACATCTGTCAACAAATGGCATGTGCTGGTGGTCACTACAACTACGATGTATCTACAATGTCATTTTACGTGGAGGCAAGCCTGGACTTCCTTCCAGTCTGAATTGATTACATGTATTGTTCATGTTCCCCAGTAGCTGGAACCTATCTTCAGCCCCAGGCCTAGCCACTTTAAACATGTGTAAGAGAGTAGCAATGGTTTGCTAGAACAGTGACTTAACTTTCTCCATGCTGGAGGCAACCAGAAATGCCATAAAGAGCAGTGCTTGTGCCTAATCCAGCAGGGAAAGGGTTAAGCTTGATGGCAACACTTCTTAATATTACAGAAACATATCTTCTTTGTTCTATATAATGTGTATCGTGCATACATTACCAGTATTTTACATGAATGAAAGGAAATGAAGCTGTTTGGCTACAATACACTAATGTTTTCTACATTTCGGTTTCATAGATGCTTTTCAGTTGCTTTTCACATATGTTCTTTAGTTTATTTACAGTGTATCTGTAGGGTGTCCATATAGTGTGTCTTGTGTTGTGTCTAGTAAAGGTATCATTGTAATTTAACACTGCTATAGAGATCCATTTTCAAGAGAGTAACAAGTATTTTCTACAGTATATTGAATTTCATTTCATTTGTTTTGGATTAAAGCTTGTAGTGTTGATTTAAAATATTTCGGTTTAGAATGTGGTATTGATTGTTGATATGAACGTTTCTAAAAAATAAATAAATAAACTCTTGTATATCATGCGTGTCCTTATGCAACTCTATTATTTGGATTTCGTGAGGTTCAGCAGTTGATCAAGTCAGATTCACAGTGCAGCATTATTAATTAGCATTATGTAGGCCTACAACCAAATGTACACCATGTTATGTGTGTATTGGATCATTGACAATACTACAGGAAATAGGGCATCGGTATCGTAATCAACAACAGAATAACATTGCGAGTATACGTACAAGACACTAAGAGCGTATTCGACTCAACACTCAACTTGCCCTAGGGTGACGGTCGCGTGATGAAATTATCCAATAAGTGTTTGGTCATTGGCTAATATGGTTGGTCGCGTGATTGAAACAAATATGCTCAAACAGTGTCATTGTTGAGTGGGTTCTACAATTTATAATATATTCTACAAAATATCGGTAGATTAGTGAGGAATATTTGTACCAAGTTTCAGAACTGATCATGAGTAATCTGGTTACGCTACGTCTGTATGTTCTTAGGAGTACCAAGCCCCGAGATTACGAAACTTTTCTGAGTACGAATTCATGTTCAACTCGAAGTTTTGTTAACAAATCCGCAGATAATTATCAGGGTATCGTTTCTCGGAAGCTCTCGTATCTACTACGAGTCCATAAGGATTCTCAAAAGTTTCGTAGTCTCTGGGCCTAGAATCCGTATAGACAGTTGGAGATTCTTCATTAATAGGTGAAGCTTAAAGTAAATGTGTACATATTGACATAGGTTTTGCTTTCTTGTGGATTCAAATTTATATATAGTAAATATTAGTACGAGAGACGGCGAGTGCCCACACATTCAATATAAAGGCTATGTTCCAGAATTAAATATGTTCAAGCAAATTCATTTCACATAATATAACTATTGACATTACGTAGTGATGATTTTCAGAGAATATGTATATAATAATGTATCGTAGGTATGTTATGACAGCTTGTATACGATCACACGCGGCATCTCAAAGATCACTTGTCCGGCGTCACGTAAATAACCGGCTCATCACGTTAATAAAAAGTGCGTTCACTTATTAGGCCATCTACACTGATAGCAATGGATTCATGTTCTATAGCACGTAGTATTTTCACTACCGGTATCGGATAGCATTGATAGTAAATACAATGTGATACTGGTATCAATTAACGTACGTGCACCAATCGTATTCGTGCAACAATTTAAAAGTATGAGACTAGGCGATGTATAGCGGCTGCAAGTGGGTCATCGAATTTCGAAGAGTTTCATTTAAAACTAGGAATTCCGGTGATAAGCTAACAG
>JAUTBZ010041666.1:0-18790 GCA_032361785.1 Lepetodrilus galriftensis
TTAGTGATGTACTTGATCCCCAACACTCGATAGTTACAAAAATAATCATATTTTATATGAAATAGGGGAACGTCTTTAAAGCATCAACTGAAATATGAACGTATACGAAATAAATTATATATTTAAATATCAATATGAAATAATAATAAAATAAATAAATAATAGTAATAATGAAAGAAGATAATTACAGTAATAGGAGAGAAAAAAAATAGTAGTAGTAATGATAAAAATGTGTGCATTTATAATAATAATAATAACAGGTTCATTATAACACTAATAATAACAATGTGCACATTTATAATAACAATAATAATAATAATAACTTTAGCATGTGTTGACGACAGGCTCCCAGGATGGGATTTGAACCGTTGGCTGAGGGCCAACATTGTGCTACCAACCCGTCAAGGATACGACCAAACTGTCAAAATGTAATGGTTTACTGTTTAGCATTAACCATATCAACAACGGAAGAGATACAAGAGAAGTGGTTACCTGGTTCTTTCAGCAGAGGAGTTGGCGGGGGTGACAATGGCTTCAACTCCTCTGGCGGAGGAGGAGGAGGTGGAGGAGGAGGCACTGAAAGTTTAACATGTTTAACATCAGCTTAACACAGGCTCTGCATGTTCCAACATCAGTTTAACACAACCAGCTTGGAACACCTAACAATCAGTTTGGCACAATCAACTGGACACAGGTAACATCAGCTCAATACATTTCTTTTTGTGTTTTTTGTATTTATTTTTTTGTATTGGTGTTTAAGTCGCTTTCTAGAATCTTTCACTAATATCACGACTTGTCAGTTTAGGGCAGGAGGAAATACAGTTAACATCAGTCATCTTAACATATTTAACATTAGCATCGGCGTGGTGGAGAACTCACTATTCCCAAACACTGGTGTACTTACGAGGTCCCGGGTGTCCAGTCTTAGGTCGACAGAAGAGACACTGGTAGCCGTAGTCGGCTGCCCTCTCAGCGTCGTCCTCGCACTTCAGGCCGTCACAGAATGCGTGGATCCACCTGTGGACAGAACAGTGGACAGAGGTCAGAACAACCATCAACATACTTAACAAAATGTATTAAACTTAGCATTCTAAGAACCTTTATCAAACTTGTAATGCATAAATTATTACATCACCACAAAAAAAAACCACGATAAATATATATAATAAATTTTTATTTTAAATAAAAAAATAATAATTATTTAATAGTTGCTTTCTAGAATATTTAACTAATAAATAAAAATAATAAAAATCACCACTTCTTGAACAAAAAAACCCAAAGGAGGTCATAATACACTTTAACCCTCTCCCTGCTGGATTAGACACAAGAACCACTCTTCAGATGGCATCTCCAGTTGCTTTCAGCATGGAGAGAGTTAAACGGCTAAGAATTAACCGGGCACTGACCTGTCGCACTGGACGCACTGTATGATGAGCTCCTCCTCGCGGTACCGGAAGCGACACACGGGACACACCAGCTTACTGTTACACGGGCCGCACTGAGTGTAGTTGTTCTGCCACAGACAGCCGAAGCCGGGAGACGTTGTGCAGCAATTCTGGCAGCGGACACACCTGCAGACAGACAGACGTCACAATTAGCTCGTGTTACGTCGAATACTCTGGCACAAATGGCAATAGACGATTGCAATTTCAGCGGAAAACAAGCCTGGGTTTCTGTCCAGGGAAAATAAACCAGCAGATGTCCACCGATCCGTAGAAAATTACCGTGCCTGTTCTGATGTTGACGGACAGAAGACATCATAATTAGCTCACCTTTATTCAGACATCAAACAACAAAGCTTTAGTTGAATGAATTAATGTTTTACATCGCAGCGGCAATATTTCAACCATAGGCAACGACTAAGCTCTAGTAACATAATAATTACATTTCCACAATTATAATCACAATCTAACAAACATAGTCCTAATCTAACAAAATTACAATTCTGTTACATATACAATAACCTGTATTTTCAGTCATAATCATAATCTACCCCACCGAAAGTCGCACGACGAGCGTCACACCACGTACCATTTGCATTTCCACGTGCCCTTCGGAACCTGCTCCAGCGGGGGGTCAAGGCAGTAAGTATGGTAGCTGATATCGCAGTCGTCACACAGCAGTAGTCTCCCTTCGTCCTTGGTGCTTCCACAGCCCTCGCACACCGTACAGTCCAGACATCGCCAGCCCTTCTGCAGGATTATCTTAGTCACCTGCAAAAAAAAAAGATAAATACTTCTTGACATTCCAGTAAATGGATGTATGAATTATTACTTTACGTCGCAATGGGAAATATTACATTGATGCCTGGCTCCTGGACAGGATTTGAACTCAGGACATTAGCGCTACCACCCACCCCACCTACAGATGGTACTTACTTTAACATTAGCGCTACCACCCACCCCACATACAGATGGTACTTACTTTAACATTAGCACAATATGGATGATAGCACTGTCCACACTGGGTACAGGAGATGAGTCGTCCTTCTTCTTCACAGCCGAACGCACCGCAGCTCTTGCAGATGTCCTGCAGCAGACCATACTCGTACAGTGAACACAGATAAAACACAGGCGATAACATGTTCAAAAGTCCTTGCAATGGCTTTACCGCTCTCCATGCTGGAGGCAACCAGAGATGACCTAGAGAGCCATACCTGTACCTAATCCAGCAGGGAGAGGGTTAAAATAATGAAATAATAAACTGCTTAAAAGCAACAAAATAACCATACAAAAGCATGTTATGACCAAGTTTTATGAAGCTTGTGATAAAATAAGTAAAAAAACACATTATATTCAGCAATGTAATTTTAGAAACTATTTAACCATTGGTGACCAGCCGACATCAGACTGTGCCGCCACTACTGTACACCCGCCCCCCCCCCCCCCCCCCCCCTTCAACCCCCACTTGTGCACGCACACATACCTGGTCTAGCACATAATTTTCTTTAGACGAGGTCAACACGATAGTCGTCGGATGGTCGTCACCGCTGTCGTCGCCTTTCAAGGAATCTGTTTCCATTCTGTTGGAGCCTTGCATCAGTTCCAGACCGCCCTGCAGTACAAGATACTTGTTATCAGTCGACTGTCACTCGCACACTCCACCCTTACAGTAGTTACCAAACACCAGTCCCTAGTGGTTGCACGTTCAGTTTAATGGACGTCTCTACCAGACAGAAAGTTCGGGAACGTTCATGAAGCACAACTCACCTGTCCCATCATGCTTGTCTGTCCAGACTTTCCGCCGTTGACTTTGGGTTTTCGCCGTCGATCCCCAATACCGGCTGACCGCCGACTCCGACGTTCGGGAACCAGAGGGCGTGTCTGTGCATGGAGGAGAGAAAACACAGGTCAGTCCAGCCATACAGGTATAGTGGTATAGTAGCGTGCATCTCCCCCAGGGAAGGGTAGTACTCGGAGCTTTGCTTTCTGCATTTCTACAGGGTGAGTTGGCACTTATTAGGGTGCTATGGTCTCATAGTTGATAACAACGAGAAACGATACTGAGGACTGTAGTATCCAAATCCAATCAACTACGCCTCTCTAGACATCATCTTTACCAAGACAGACCAAGTGCGGTTACACAATGAGGAAACATTACCAGTCAATCAGCCCGCGCATGTGATAACAGCCAGACTGTTGTCATATCCGTGTGCGGATAAACTGACTGATAATGTTTCCTGAGCAGGTGACAACAATCGGTAGCCCGTGAACATGATGACTCACCCGAGGTCGACCCGCTCCTATCTTCTTCCTCCCCACCGGGATACGTCCTCGGTGCGACTCCAACATCTCCGCCTTCGCCGCCATATACGATGCCAGACCCGACGGCGACGCGATGGGGAGTGGGGGCTGTGTGCAAAAGTACGAACATTGTTTCCAATCACAGTCCAGTTATTATTAATAATGATATGCACATGGAATTAGTGCAATATAAATTAACCTGCGATCATGCATCATTGATAAATTAGTACAGTAGGCCAATCCAATTTATTTACAATTTACACCATACATCATAACAAATAGTTAGTTTTTAATGAATTAGTGGCTTTCATCGTAGTGGAAATATTTCACCCTGACACATCAACACACAAGTTCGTGGATTGGGGTGGATAATTGACGTCACTGTCCACAGAATCGAAGACGACGATCGTGGCAGATTACGGACATTGCTGTGGGCGTGACAGCGACTGTCGGAGGATAGTGACAGTGACTGTCGGAGGATAGTGACAGCGACTGTCGGAGGATAGTGACAGCGACTGTCGGAGGATAGTGACAGCGACTGTCGGAGGATAGTGACAGTGAATGTTGGACTCACCTTCTCGAGGTGCATGTCGACGTCGAGACTGGAGCCAGAGTCCTCGTAGTACAGCGATTCCTGGGAGCTGGACTCATTCAGATACACGTCGTCCTTCACGCTGTAGTCAGAGTCTGCGCGGAGACGGACACAGATTTACAACGTGCTCTACAATACTGACCATTTATTTCTATTTTGGTCATTTAACTAGCAAACTATAACATTTTTGGCATCAGATACGATCCTTTTAACCCTCTCCATGCTTGAGACAATTGGAGATGCCCTATGGAGAAGTGTCTGTACCTAATCAAGCAGGGAGTGAGTTAAAAGAAACTATACAATCTTAGATCATTGATAATGTTGGAATTGTAAATGGTACATATCCATGGTGGTGATAGGGTGGGGTTCTCACCTCGCGGGGGATAGCCTTCTAAAGATTCCTCTGTTAAAGATGGCGGAAGCGGAAATGAGTCTAGGTCAGTCTGAAAATGACGACAAATGGAATAGTTACAATACTAGTACAATACCAGCTGCAAGCAGCCCTGTCTTCATCTCAGGATAGCAGACAAAACATAATTAGTCGAGAAATTCAATAGAAAATGGATGAATCTAATTCATGTTGTACCCTTACAGTGTTCGAAATAAGTGAAAATAATAATAAGGGGGTCATTCTCCATAGGCCCAATATTAATGGTGGTAAAATCTGTAATTTTCATGGAGTCACACAGATAACTTTAACATTGTAGATTTTCAAATGACCCCCGGACCCCCTATTAATTCGAACACTGCCTTACCATTTCTTGAATAATGCTTTACTTTGGAGCAAGAATATTTCACGACTAACCAAGCAGCGTGAGTGAGTGATTATTGGAGTTTAACGTTGTTGCTGCTTTACCAAGCAGGGATACAGATATATCAGCTGCATCATAAACATTAGCATAAATTACTGCATATACAGTCCTCCCCATTTCCTGGCAACTTACATCATCCTGATTTCGGCACACTGTACAAGTGTAATCGGGCTGTCCGGTGTCAATAGATGGATCACAATCTCGATGAACATATCTGAAAGTGAATGTTGGAACATCTCATTACAAAGTGAAGCAGATCACACAGAAAGCTAATTCACACAGCAAACCTGCCATCATAGGAATACTATTAAAACTCTCCCTACTTAAGCTGCCCGATCACATGCAGAAATAGAACACTTTGACTTTATTCAGTAGGGAGAAGGTTAATAGTAGGCCATGCATCATCACAGTCAACAGGGTTTCGGTGATAGAATAAACCAATGACACAACTTTATCTCATCTAAATGTCTGTCTATGTCACAAGGTCAACACTACTGCCTTCACTACAATGGAAATCCTGCTGTCCGAGAGCAGTGCTGAGACTAGGAAACATTTTGTATCACAAACTCATGCTCGACATAAGGTTTTGTTCACAGATCCCAAAATAAAATTTGAGCTTGAGGATAAAACTGTATTCAAGATTGAGTTATTGTTTTAAGTCAGAGCAGGAATCTTTCACCTATATGTGATGAAAAAAAGTGTTCATAATCTCTGGGCCAGTACGATCTTTTAAATCACACATTTATCTATAATTGCGCGAGAATCTGATCTGGATACTTACTTTTTACATGAATTGCACTGGATCATCTGCTTGTTGTCGAAGTGCCTGTAGGCCTTGCTACACAGAGGGCAGCACAGACCCTTGTTGCGCTGTTGGTAGCAGCTGTCACAGACGCTGTAGTTGAGGTGCCACCGCGAGCTGGGTCCGTTGCCAGGCGTCCGGGCGCCACAGTCGCTACAGATCCGACAGTTCTGGAACACACACCAGACAAAATATCAACACCAGACCCTGAGACTGAATGTTGCAGTAAAGCTGGTTAAACCAAGGATGACATCTACATTGCCACTCTAAAGACAGCGCATCCTATCAGTTAAAGGTAACTTTCACAAACATTGATGTCGGTCTCCCGGGACGGGATTTTAACCATTTCTACCATTGCCAGCTACCCCCGACATCTCTTAACCCTCTCCCTGCTGGATTAAACATAAGCACTGCTCTTTAGGGCATTTGTGGTTGCCTCCAGCATGGAGAGGGTTAACGCATGCACATTTTGACAGATGGTGAAAGGAGTGCTCAGAATGAGTGAGTGAGTGAATATGGAGTTTAGCGTCGCTGCTCAGAAATCTACCAGATTAGATCTGTCCGCGTTACCTTGCACTTCCATCCATTCTTGGGAATGGTGGTCATGACTGGTTTGAGACAGAACGTGTGGTAGCCCTTATCACAGAGATCACACACCAGCATCTTGCAGTCATCTCCGGGATGCCTGTAACAGAACGCACAGAACATGGAATTTACAGTAAATAATTAACTCAAAAAACTCAAATCAAACTGTGCCAACAAAAAAATTCAAAAGATATCTTGGGATATTTTGCATTTTCAGTACTTTTGACCTTGACCTTATTACAGTTGACATATTGACCTAATTACCTTTGACCTCTTGACCTAATTACATATTAACCCAAATACCATAAAACCTAACAATATTTTAAGGAAAATTAGTATAGGAACATACACACAAACTGCACTGCAGCCATTACTGTTGTCCTTTCAAAATGTTACCAATTACGTGCACACAAAGTTACTATCAATCTGTTTGTCCTAGAGTAGTGTAGGAACACAAATGGTTACCAGTGGCACAGGAACATTAACAGTGCACATGTCACAGGAATGTAAGGGTTAACAGCATACCTGCATGTTTGACAGATCTTGCAGTTTGGGCACTGCCAACCAGCGCGGACGTTCGGTTTGACCTCCACAGGAGGACACAGACAGTTGCCATGGTAATGGTGGCCGCAGGTCGTACAAAACAACTGCTCGCTGACATTACCCGTTGTCCCACATTGAACACACAGTGAATCACTCCCACCTAAAGACAAGGACCAAATATATTTTACTGAATATAAACTCGCCAAATGTCCAATAACAGGAAATTAACTTCTATTTTACAAATGAATGCTGAAGTTTTGTAAATAAAGTGATAAAAAACACCAGATTGTAACTCACTGAATGTGTGTGATAATTCACTGAATGTGTGTGATAACTCACTGAATGTGTGTGATAACTTACTAATAGTATGTGCTTGGTCTAGATGATCCATACATAGAAGAGTGTGAGATTTCATTTCCTGGAAAAATAAACGGCATCAACACAAAATTACACAACAACTTCAATATATGAGTGATTTTATTGCTGTAAGCAACAATTTCAAACATTGCAGGGAGAATCTTTCACCTGTAATTGACAATTTCCAAATACGAAAGCAGTAACTTCAATGTGGAACGAGGCAGTGAGTGAATATGGAGTTTAACGAGGAAAGAATCATTTACGCAAAACAAAAGAGAAGCTTTCCGATTGGCTCGCTATCTATAACCTATTTTAAAATTCTTTATTACTCCTGACCCCGTTGTAGAGGATGCAGCAGTGTGCTAACCTGGAAACAGCCCCCCGCTGAGGCGCAGGGGAAATGGAAGTGCTTCTGACATCTGGGACCACGGCATGGAATTGTGGCACCGTATCGCAGGCAATACGCACATTTCTGTAACAAACAGCCAGCATTTACAGTCGATAACATACAGCAACACCAACAAAAACATAATAATTTTAATTACATTTTTAAAATGTAAAAGAAAAACATGTTATTAAATTCAATCAAAAACATTAATAAAAATAATAAATTTCCCAAATATGCATTAACGCCATTGAAATGAAGAAGCGAGTGATTTATTGCTCGACGTTGCAGCGAGACTATTCCACCCATTGCAACGTGGCGGAACTGACGACATACCTGAGAGAGTCCTGAAAACACTGCGCGGTCCACAAACTGTATGAGATCCTCTGTCTGAACCACGCCCTCCGACCACGCCGCACAGCACTGGTGAGCCCACACGTGTCCTGCACATATAGCACCGTCTTAGTCATAGATATTAGAGTAATAACAATATCAATATCAATATCGTGTCAGAAAGTTCATCACTGAAATTCAAATAGGTAGTTTTAGCTATTGCTAGTCACCTGACGGCTCGAAGACGTGACTGATCTCGACGTCCTCCGGGTGTCCCACTAGACTCAGCTCATCACACGCCTGACTCAATAAACTATCGTCTTCCAGCGACGACTGACGCGGAGATCGCATCCTTTCTCGGCTGAAAACGACACGATTGGTTCACAATGGATCGTACCTCTGTGGATCGGACCACAGTGAGTGAGAGATTAAGAGTTTAACATCAGTGCAGAAATCTTAAAACATTTACGCCAATTAAACATTTAATTATTTACTATGTGTTCTAAAAATTAAGAAGGTTAAAAAGTAAGCATGAAAAACTGCTGATATTTTCAGGCTACAGCTAATAATTATCAAGACACTAGTCAAAGCCAGGCGACACAAGAGTTTACACATTTTTATCTTATCCATGATAAAAAAAAAAGATAACATAAATATTCTGACATGTCTATCTTCCTGTAATGTATTTATGCACAATATGCGTAATATAATGAAAACAAACTAAACTGCATGGATAAAAGCTGTAAGCTCAAGTCACATGTCACGCGTACCAAGCTAAATATAACCGTGTCCACTGGTAGACTAAACAACACACGTAATAAATAATTATTTCTGGAAATTTTACTTTAATTCGTAATTCTCCTCAATACCTTCCATCTCCTTTTGGAGGTCCTCTCTTCCGCCGCAGAGTTTGGTGTTGTCGCTGAGTTCTCTCCCTTCCCCTGTCGTCGAAATCGGCGCCTGGTTTCCGTGGCTTCTGCAGTACTCGTTTGAAGGGGTTGAAGCCTGGCGTCATCTCGTAGCGCACAATCTCTCCCTGGCCCAGAAGGCTGCGTTCTCCGCATCCACAGAACGCACACAGGTGCACTGGACTGTAACAGTACACAGCAGTCAGAACACAAACCAATCGTACGACACCCATATTACTATTTACCATACTAGGTCACTGGCAAATGAAATTCTGGAGACAAATTTTCTTTTTATATTAAATTAGTCACAGCGGGAATATTTCACCCATATCCAACTAACTTGAGGCAAAGGTGTTGATTACTGATTTCTTTAACCTTCTCCCTGTTGAATAAAATCAAAGTGTTCTATTTCTGCATGTGATCAGGCAACTTAAGTCGCCTTCAGCAGGGAGAGGGTTAAAGAATTAGTGCTTTATGTTTTGAAAGGATGATGTTGATTGCCGATAACGGAAGTGTCCAAAAACTAGATCATCATTCATTCGTCGTATCTATAGGTCTGGAGATTCCATAATACTGTTATTGAACAAAGATTCCTTACTTCAAATTATCAACTGATGGAAAATATTGATCAGAATGAGAATGCTGAGAATCGGAAGACAAACTAGTCTGCAGCCGAAAGCTGGACAACAGACAGCCAGACAATGATTCCATTCCCCAGACGTACCCCTGCTCCACAGGTTCCGCCGCACTGCTTCCGGGAATCTCTGCCAGTCTAGACTCCAGGCTTCCTGAAACATCAACAACAACAAATGATCTCTGCGACACCGACAGACAGAAATATTTTATTAAATGTGTCACATGGCTGCAATACATGGGATGCGGACTAACATATGCCCGACATACAGGGGCAAGTTAATTGCACTGCGGGCAACCTAATTTTTAACATTTAGCACCTTTGGGGGCCATTGAAACTTGCCCTGACTAGCCCTGTGGGAGTCTGGAGCCCTGGGGGGGTAGTATTTCCTTTTGGCGAGTAAATTTCTAGAGGTGAGGGAAAAAAGCAATATTCCCAGGCAAATTATAGTTTTCAAACGTGTTCATTTATTGTTCTTGGTTCATAACCAAAGGATGCAACTATTGTGCCAAAATGTTCTCTACAGGTAGAACTACTTACCATCTGGAAACACAAACTTTTGATTTTTATGATTGAAAAAGCTATACACCCTACCCTACTAACACAACCTCAGATGACACTGGCATGATGGGGCATTAACTTTCCAGACCAGATATGGTGCGCATTAACTTACCAGGCAAGACATGATGGGCATTAACTTTCCAGGCAAGACATGGTGGGCATTAACTTACCAGGCCTGCCATGGTGGGTTTTAACTTACCAGGCCTGCCTTGGTGGGTTTTAACTTACCAGGCCTGACAATGGTGGGCATTAACTTACCAGGCCTGCCAATGGTGGGTTTTAACTTACCAGGCCTGCCAATGGTGGGTTTTAACTTACCAGGCCTGCCTTGTGGGTTTTAACTTACCAGGCCTGACAATGGTGGGTATTAACTTACCTGGCAAGACATGATGGGCATTAACTTATCAGGCCATACATGGTGGGCATTAACTTACCAGGCCTTGGAGATGCGAGCAATTCTTCTTGCCCTTCTGTAGTGTCCATCTGCGGAGAAGCCATGTCATGTACGACTGTGGGATAGGCCAGTTTCTCGGGGGACGAATGTTGGGCGGCTTGCCCCTGTAGTAGGCGACGGTAACTTAGACTGTGAACTGAGGACGGGCGACCTCGACGTCCTGCTCCTCGGGAACGGCTAAACAACAATAGAGAAACAAATCGTAAATAATCAAATATTTGTGTTTTATATCCAGGGATGAGAAACTAAGTTTTCAGCTGAAACAGCCAGGATCCAGGGACCACAAGGTTTTGTTTCTCGAAGATCTGATATCCACTATGAGACCTGGCCATAGCACATGTATTACATCCTGTCCACAGGGTCATCAGTTTGAATCTTGCTGATTAGACCCTGTGTGGTTTGCAATCACATTCCCGCGGATGTTATCGCTTAGAAAGCGCCATCTGGTGTGCACTAACAAATTATCTCCCTTTGACCGACCAATGAAATAGCTTGACAGTTTAAACCAGAAAGAAAGAAAATGGCGGCCGCTAGAGATACGAAGATTTGTGAGGTGTTTGATTAATTAATGTAAACGTTGTTCCGAAAATAAACCTCCTCCGTTTTATCTTTGTTTTGGAATAGCAAACGCGACAGGGCGTGCCCTCCGCCATTATCGATCGCGTTGAGGAAGGGACGTAACTCGATGGGTATCCTGTCAACTTCCTTTGTTTTTGTAATGCGGGTTTTGATTGCATCCCATCAGCATGGTTGGTGGCCAATGAGATGCCTTGGATACATTTACACTAATATGCGTCTAACAGTGACAGGGAGTACTATGATTGTAGTGAATAGTATGAGCTGTTGGGAGAGGGTGCATGTATTAGAGATGGCTACAAGAATGCTTATGGTCTCGCAGTAGATACGAGAGCTTCAAGAAATGAGAGCCTGATTTACAGGATTGATTGTAAGCCTCTGTGCCATTCCTGGCCCTGGGATTAAAAACACTTTCTGAGTACGATTCCACGCTCAACTGAAGTTTTGTTGATATCCTCCAGGCATGGATACGATGTCATCACACGTAGGAATGGAACTACTCACGAAGCTCTTCCAGAAGAAAATGACCTCGATCCTCTCCCACTTCCAAAGACTCTTCCACGACCGCTGGAAATAAGACGTCAACCAGTAAACACTTTGATAAACTCCATTGCATTAAACACTTTTATCACTACAATACTTGAGAATATGGTTAGATAAAAAGAGCTACATTAGAAGACGTTCTAATTGATTTTTTTAAAATAAATTAAATATTATTTCAATTTATTTTTTAAAGGCATACTATCAGTTTGTCGACATATTTCATGGTCAAATGTATTTTTACCTGAAAGTATATACATTGGAATGTATGTTCTTGTTGGGAATGTTTTGTTGCTGTGGGGATCTTTTACCATATATGCAATGATCTTTTTCTCAAGAAAAATACAATCTTGTAATCATCTTCATGAAGACTGACAAGTTTGATTGATGAGGACAAAAAAAAACACAAACATACCTTCTCTTTCTTGGTATCGGGGACTGACCATCTTTCCTTGGCCGACCTCGGCCTCTCTTCGCCGGCTGGAGAATGGGGAAAGGGGGATAACCTCGCCCGGCGTGTTCCGCGGACAAAATAACACTGGGATCTACGGCTGGGAGGTTGTGCGTGGGGGAGCCACTGTCCAGCTGGCGAGAAGAGTAAAATGCTGATGGGTGTGGATGACCCGTGGGGTCAATATCCAGCAGTGATGACCCGAGCACGTGAGAGTCCTCCTCCAGGAGACCAGGATCGTCCGTGAGACTGTCGCCAAAATATGGCGTGTCGCTATTGTAGAATTCGTCCTCCAGCGGGTTGGACTGACCTGGGTATAGAGTTAGATCCCCTGGAGCAGAAGGGTTGCCGTGCCCTACATCGTCCAGTGTTTTAAGGGGGGGTTCTGCATCAGCCAAACCGTCGTCCCCTTGGAGATTCCCTGGGTTATCTGAATCACGACCAGACAAGACGAAAAATTAAGACGTGCGGAAACAGCTTGAACTGAAATTATGCAAAATGAATTAGCTTTATTGAACTGGACATTAGCTGGACATAGAATAATTGCACAAGAACAGAAAGAAAAGTGTTCAGTACCGTACTCAGAATGTGAATATTCAATTCCAATTAACTTGCCTCTTGTCATTTAATTTTAAAAAGGAATGTGTAAATTAATGCTTAACGTCACAGCAGATATCTTTTACAAATATGCAGCGACAAAAAATTTAACTGGTATGTATCTTCGAAATTTAGCAGAATAATGCAATTCCAGTTCATAATTATAATCTTCACATTTTTATTAAATTTTAAAATAATAATTAAGAATTGCTGTCAAATATAAATATACTGAAGGAAAAAGGGCAAGTCTAAACTGCCAAACATGATTTTGAGTTTGGTCAAAATACAAATTGTATATACTAAAGGTAAAAAGTTTGGCAACACTGAATATGCCATCATTTTTTTATTATTAAATTCACTTTAAATAATAATATTTTGAGGATGACTTTAGTAAGGCATATTACTTCTAGCAATTTTCCGATGGCATTCTTGAAAAAAAACATCTGTATCATATCAATGTGTCAAGAACTGTTTTGGAGCTGAGTAGTGGTTACAGTGGAATAGTGTAATAAATGGTTAAATTGTTGAATGGTTGACAAAATGAAACACTAATAAACTTGTTCTAACATTTTTCGTAACATTTTATGCATTTTTTATCTTTTTTTAAGAACAACCTACATTTCAACAAAACAAAACATGCTTACTTTTCACTTTATTAAAAGGCACATCTACCGGTACCTGTTTTAACATTGTCAAGTAACCATTAAATGTCAAGGTATAAGTTATTCCAATAAATACTACACATACATCTGCCAAAGAACACTGGTGTTGCCAAACTTTTTACCGTCAGTATATAAAACACTAATAACAGGAATATTTGCAAGAAAATTAACTTTATACCAGGAAAGGGTAATTGTAATTTGTATATTGATTTTTTTTTATATTCCTCGAAATCTAGATTGTTCATACTATTTGATGAGCAAAAAAGTTACATATATATGATATGGTATTATAAAAATTAGGTTATCAACTTATTACATACGTTGTTCCACGATGATTACATTATGTGTTATCTAAAAGCAGCAGAAATATGGTTAGTGTGTACTGATTCTAAACAATACTTTAAGGTGCACAAGTTAATCATTAAAATACACAATGCATATGTTAATATAAATATTGTAATGCTATTAAAACTATCCAGCGTGTATAAAAGAACAAATATACATACAGCGTAACTACGGTATATCCAAAAAAAATATATTGCAAATGTATATTTGGAAAAAAATGCCATTATTAAAAGCTGATATATATGTATCTACCGTACATGCCAATGTGCTAGGATGAACATGCCTATAAAGATATTGCAAACTCAAGACTGTGTCTCAGTACAGTAACCAAAATAACTTATTACTATTGCATACTATAGCAGAAGAAAAAAATATATAAAAATAACCATGGCATGCTTTCGCATCATGATGCCGCTTGCCATTTGACAAACACTGAAGAAAACACTTTGTTCCTTAACATGCAACATATTTAGACAGGTGCCAAGAGTTAAAATTATTAGGCCTGATTGAAAATAAATAATATATGCTGAACAATCAAAACATACAAACACATCAAATTGTATTTGTTTAGTTACAAATTAGTATCTTTATGAATATATCATACAAAACAGGTCAAATTTGTGACCTACTTCTATCCACAATAAAATTAGTGCAAAATGTGCAGACAGTTAAAACTGTGATTTATTAAACGAGTACAGTGCGCACAAAGACCCAAAATAAAAATATATAATGCAGATCCACCCACTTCATGATAACAGTGTACAAGGTTTGTGTAGATCTAAGATGTGTATAATTTGGGGCCATAATTACATCTGTCAAATTGAGTCAAAAGATGTATTGCATAACAGTATGCCGACGACTGAGGTTCCCTGTGTATTCAGCCAAATCCTGGATCTACTCTATATTCTCGCCATGTTGATTACTTTACTATCAACACAACTCTTATTTTAGGCACTCGGTCTTACCGTCCATTGAAATCCAAGTGGGGAGGCATAAAATCACAAGATGCACAGTGCTGCATTTTTGATGTCATGTGGATGGTTTTCCATCTGGAAATTCAAAGTTGAAGTCAGAGGACATTAGCAATTGAGTCGACACTGTAGTCAACGTGAGTAACTACTCGATCGTCCTACAGTCAGCGGGCCCAGGCAGAGTTACCCGGGAGTTGCGAGTCTTCATTTCATTTGACCCGGCCAGTTAATAAGGGCTAAATTACCTACGATAGAAAACAAGCAAATAATGAAGATCAGAGATAGTGATAAACAAGCAAGAGCATTCATAATTGAACGAAACGGCAGACTGTAAGAAGATGGCTACAAAACAAAAATCTAGACTAATTAATGCCTCGCAATCAGACTGTAATCATTGTCTGCGAAATACACAACACAGTCTAACGAAATGTGGACAAGCTCGATGCAGAAATTGCGGTGGTTGCACCTACCTTTTCAACCGTGTAGCGTTAATCAAAATAGTCTTTAACTTGAACAATGATGTAATTTTAGCATAGATGGAATATTATTCTGGAAAAAGAGTGATCCTTCGTAATGTTAAGAGTGAGTGTAGCTCACTGAATAAACTCCCCTTCCAGAATCGGCCATCTTGGATTGATGCTGTTGGTATCCCCGTGCACACAAAATAGTCCATTCATTTCTCATCGCCATCGTCACTTTCAGTCATTCATAGATACTATAATTAACGGAAGGCAGACATATGTAATGTGTACTTGTCCAATAGTTACATGTTGTTAATGCAAACGAGTCTTGTCCAAAATAACTATTCATTGTTCGCGGAGTAATACAGCAAGGTGCTTGGAAAACGATGAGGGGGGATTCCGTCACACAGCAATCAAAATGCACCGGCGATCAATGTGGAGATTTTCTACAGCCAAAATTAAACTTTAATTATTGTGCAAATAATAAATGCGTTCAACTGCACCATTCAATATGTTTCGGCTATGCTAAAGGAATATAAGAAAGAGCATTTGCTTCTAAAAGACAGCGAAATTAGGCTAATATGTTTGATCTCGGCTCGTGCACGGTCTTGTTCAAATGTGACCTATTTCCAAATTTGCTGCCGGGGAGAAATCGTTTCTGCTAGATGTGTTTTACATACGTACATCGAATAGTCTGTCTATATTATGAAATTGAAAGGGATTTTATCTGCAAAAGATTCACTACATGCACCCTATATATTTCAGACAGCAATATTTGACATAATATTAATAAATCTGGATCATGGATGTATGAAAAGCAATCAACTAACCCTAAATATATAAGTCTAACCTAGACTAAAAATAATTAGGGTAAACTGTTATTTACCTTTGTCGTGGATGCCATAGCATAGAGATGCAAATTTTATTGTTATGATTACGTGTGATGGTGTCGAAATTGAGTATATCGAACTTGTATATAACATAATTACTTTAGCTAATCTGCATGCTGATCTTATGTAATTTAAAGGCATAATATCACAGATATTTATGGTTGTTTTGGACTAGTTCTTCGCTATAGCTGCAAAGTACATTCAGTTGATATACATAAAATCATGTTTGTACTTCAATATTTTGTATAAAGCTGTGTGGTTGACAAATCTCCACAGCCAACCCCGATAGACAGCTGATGACAACCTGAATATAGTCGTAATGCTTTTGCTTCATTATACTGTATATCATGCAAGGGGGACATAACTCTAATGTTCGCTCACACATTCCTTCATAGATCAGTTGATATATCAAAGACGAGATACATAACGGAACGTTCCTTATTCATATAAAATATTATTGGGGTCTAATTATACATCAAATAATAACTTTTGGGTGGATAAATCAAGCGTAATTATCTCAGATCGAAATTTCTTTGTCCATTTTACATGTCTATCAACTGTGATATTATGACTTTAAAGTTATAATAGCACAGATATTTATGGTTGTTTTGGACTAGTTCCTAGCTACAACTGTAAAGGGTACATTCACTTGACATACTAGTACATAAAATCATGTTTGTACTGTATAATAGACAAAATTGCACTGCAACACCAATACTTTGAACCTAATGTAATTAACCAGCTATAGTCAACCTGAATGTGGTCGTATTACTTTTTGCTGTTATTCATATACATGCAAAGGGACATAACTCTAAGTGGTACGAATACATTTTTAAGAATTCAAAGCGAAATGACCGTTTTTTCGTAGAATTCAAAGTGAAACGACTAGACTTTCTTAGAATTCCTTCATAGATGACTTAATGCTTCAAAGACAAGATACATAGCGGAACGTTCCCCTATTTCATATAAAATATGATTTTTTTTGTAACTAGGTGGATAAATCAAGTGTAATTAGTCTCAGATCGAAATTTGTTTGTCCATTAACCAGGCCTATCAACTGTGATATTATGCCTTTAACGTTAAACGTATTTAAATATTAATAATAATAATAAAACTTGTAATGCGCTGGACGTCCACGCGTGGTATGCTCAAAGTGCAGACATATATTATATAAATGTAGATTATTATGATCTGTGTACGTATAATTATATGATCTGCTTTTCTTCTTCAATATTTGAGCTTCTAATATGACGAATTGTACAAATTTGTATTTGTTTTCTCATGAAATCTACTGGTAATCTTAATTTTGATCAAAATATGGTAGCAACCATGAAGCAGGCTTCTTTAAAAGTATAAATTGCAGTAATGTGTATATCATAATGACATGTAGATGATATATCAGTGTTTTTGCTGCCCATCGGCCATCAGCAATTTGCCGATTTATTTTTCAAATGTCCAAATGGCATGTTTAAAATACACTGTACATACATTATTACCAAAATGTCCGTAACTCTTTTACTCAGTTTTAGTCTGAAACAAAATGTATTGCAGCTGAATCAGTGTATATTGTGTATTTTATAGATGCAGTTAGATGAATCCAGTATTGATCTCATCTGCCTCAGAGGTGTGGTGCAGCAGTTAGAGCGTCAGCCTGGAGAGTACCGCAAGGTCATGGTTCAATTCCCAGCCACATACCAAAAGCTAGTGAGGACAAACAGTGTTCAAAATTACCGCTGGAAACTTAATGGCCCGAATAATGATAAAAAAACCACATGAATTTCTACTGGCCCTTAGGATACCTTTAGCATTGGGAGAAATGGCCGGGCCAGTGGTAATTTCGAATACTGAGTAAAAACGATGGTTTTGTAACTGCAGCAAGATATTCTAGTGGATAGCACCACCACCGAGAGGAAATCTGATTTAGTGATACAAATGCAAGCTGCGTTTGCCGTTACAAGTGAAATCATCTTGAAAGCTGCTCTAAGCCGTAATTTGATTTCGAGATAAAACCATTGATGGAGTTGTCTACCATTCATGCAGTATGGCCAATCATGCAGTATTCGAATTAAGAGTGGGTCCGGGGGGTCATTTATAAATCTGCAATGTTAAAGGTATCTGCGTGACCCCCCCTGAAAATTACATATTTTACCACTATTAACATTGGGCCTGGAGAATGACCCCCTTATTATTTTCTTTATTTCGAACACTGCCAATGTGTCATCAAATTCATTGTCATCAAATGGCATATTCAGAGTGAAGATTCTTAAGTATTGGCAATATGAGTGGCAATATGATATTGCCACTGTTGCCAATATTCAAGAATCATCACTGAGATCTGTTGTAGTAATCGTGGGATAAAATCGAAATCACACTCCACTAAATTCACGAAGTACCAACCTCATGTTGTTTGCAGTTTAGAATTCATTCAAACAAAGTTTTGAAATCAGATTAACATTTTATATTACTGTATATAAGATAACATATAAGTTTTTTGTACATACCTGGACCCCATTGCTCAGAACTATTGTAGCTACAACTATTGTAACGTCAACGCTTTCTATTGTGGCGGGAGCCCAGTTACAACTATT
>JAUTBZ010041777.1:0-18776 GCA_032361785.1 Lepetodrilus galriftensis
TGTCATTATTAGGAGCCTCCTGCCCCCGGAAGTCAGTTTCACAATGAGGTTCCCACCATTACTTTCACGCCCTATTGACATTTTAAGGAAACATATATTTTATTCTTCTCTACAGGTCTGCCAGCTAAAACCAACACTGAAGCCTTCCAGAAGATCTGTGATACGACTGAAGAGTTGTCTCCCATGCCTATGACGAGGCTTTCTGCATTGTTGGAAAACGTGGATCAGGTAAGAAGTTAGAAATCAAGTTTCAAACTCGACTCGGCAGTGTGTTTTTGTGAATATCATTTTTTTATGTGTATGTAATTGTGAACAAGTCTGAACAAAATAAATCTGTTATTTATTGTTTTAAAAAGTAAAATTCATTGCAGCATGAGCATGTGAAATATTGGGATGTATTTCATACAGCGTAGAGTAATGTGTCAAGCCTTTGGAATTAATTTTTAAAGCAGGGATAGATAATTAAGATTTATAATATTTGGGGGAGTTTGTAGTGGTAGATATTCATAATTTGGAGCTCGATCTTGCCATCAATATCTGCATAAAGTATTTTTAAAGCTCTAAACCACATTTAAAAAATATAGTGAATTTGAGCACAGAGATACGTGGATTTGCGACTAAATTGGCTGATTTTTCAACATACAGGTGTACGACTTGCACAAGCGTCTGAAGCTATCGACCGAGGAACTGAAACTGGGACTGTTCATTGTTCAACATCGGAACGACGAACTGAGCAGCTCACCGATGCGCTACTGCCGAGACTTGTTGATCGACACTGTGGGCAGAGAACCCAAGGTGAAGAACAGAATAGAGGAAGTGTTGAAGTACAGGGGGGAGAAGGAAGTGCTGGAAGAGTTCACGTCCTGGTCACCCCCCAAATTCCCGATAACCGGCCACGATCTGTTCGCACACAACGTGCCAAAGGGGCCGGCGTTTGCAAAGACCCTCAACGATTTGAGACAGGCGTGGAAGAAAAGCAACTGCGAGATGACCAAGGACGAACTTTTAGAACGAATTGACAGCATCGTTAAAGAGCATACTACAGGATGAATGACAGCGTTATGGCAGTGTTTTGTTAAGTTGTTGACTTCTTGAATTCAACAGGATAGCTCTGCTGGTTTAGTGTGTCGAATTGCAAACTATGTGGTTCAAGTTTGATTCCCATTAGGAGGAGGAGTATCTTCTTCGTGGTGATGACCAGTTTCACAAGCAGGAAAGATTGTGATGCAATGTCTATATTCCCGGGGCTGAAAGAATGCGCATAAATATATTGGTGCAGCATAATAGTAAAAAAATAATCTATGATGCGTTATTTCGCAATACCAATATCTGGTAGATATTATTAGTCAGGTTATATTCATAGACCATCTCCATGATGTAGTGATTCTGTGATTCGAGCCCGAGCCATGTCTATCCTAAAAGTGTTGAATGAAGCTACTTGTCGTTCCCCTTCACGCTTGACATAAAAGTAAAGCAAAAACTGGTCGGCCCAGAATTAATAACGTGATGGGCATCCATGTTATTATAACTGCAGCACGATATTCCAGTCGGCTAGCAAGTTATAAAACCAGTTGAACTCGAGTTCAATACAGGCAGGGCATCTAAGCATTAAACATACAAGCCATGATACGAGTGAAACCAACCAACATTCGTTCATGTTTATTCTACCACTGACGTCACTGTGTAATGATCAGTGACCTTGAGCTACCAACATTCGTGAACCTGTTTATTAAGTTTGTGTATTTCCGAATTTGATATTTATTTAACACTGGAAATTCATCCAGGCAGATTTATGGAGATATTGAAATGGTCTTGTAAATAAAAATACATGGAATAATTCTCTAGCGTGCTTAGTGTTTATGTGGTTGCAGGCGTCTTCTGGTTCCTGCAGTGTGCAAGATCAGGTAAACATTGATGTTTAATAATATATTCAAGATGAAACTACCTACAGCTTCAGGGCGGGTGGTAGCGCAATGGTTAGAATGCTGGACGCTCTTGTAGTGCTACAATAGTTGTAACTGGGCTCCAGCCACAATAAAAAGTGTTGACGTTACAATAGTTGTAGCCTACAAGAGCGTTGTGCAACAGAGCCAACGGTTCCGGGTTCAAATCCCATCCCGGGAGCCCAGTATTGATGTTTCCGAAAGTTAACTTCCTGATGCAATCATGGGCTGTGAGTGTTTGTATAATGGCAATGCAGTTATCATCCTTGGTCTGTCAGTGCCAGCATTCAGCGCTGCGTTTCCTCCTACATTAAACTGACAAGTCGATTAAAATGAAAGAATCTTGAAAGCGACTATAAACCCCAATACAAAACCTACAGATTCATATACCTCTGCTACAACTTTGTAACTGAAGTTCTTTTAAAAGAAGTCTGGAAGATCATCTAGTAATATTAGTATCACATCTCCAACTTTAAAATACAGTTGCTCTTTTTATCCATTGAATACTGCTCCATTATTTTTCAGGAATGGACAGCTATCGCTCCATTATCTTAAGTAATGGAGAGCTATATCGCTCCATTATCTTAAGTAATGGAGAGCTGATCGCCTTTATTGTACATAGTCTTTTCGACTTTTCGTCTACATTATTTTTAAGGAATGGAGAGTTACTTGGACACTCCCGTCCACGTATCGCCCTAGTTACAAAATAGCAAACTGAGAATACCAGTGTTCATAATAGAGCCCATCCGCATGCCCGCGACAGGTTATTTTCAGCAAGGACAAGTAAAGTTTTAGCGTTGCACGCCTGCATGTTATGTTGTTTTTTGTTTGATTTCTAAGATGTAAATAATCGATCACTGGCCAACATATGTGAGGATGCGTAACTTCTCAGACATACCCTTTATAGAAATAATGCTAAAATGACATTTGGATTTCTAAGAACAACTCGGTACCATTTGTTAACTTAAAACTGTATCTGATTAAAAAACAAAACACTTTCAGATCAGTTCTGCATTTCTTTTGGGAGAAATCTGGGTCACATTGCTTTGATTGAATTTAACGTTTAACGTCGCGGAGGGAATATCTCACCCATAGACGACGAGGGTCACATTGAGCTATGGGTCCCAGACACCTGTTATTACTCTTGTAGCATTACGATCGATATGTTGAATGGAGGCCTGGCCCCGAGATTACGAAACTTTCTGAGCACAAAAACGTACTCAGACTATGACGTCAAATCACGTTTTATGAACAAAATTCTGAGTTGAGTACGAAATCGTACTCAGAAAAGTTTCGTGATCTCGGGGCCCGATCTTTTCTTTCAGCCAGCTTTCCAAATCCATCCAAGGAACAAACATTTCAAACAAACTAGATTTGTCAAGTAATTTTATTAATGATTTTGATAATTATGATATGATATCCCATGACAATTAAAACAATGCATGTACACAAGGCTCTCATATATAGGATAAGAACAATGCTACAAAATCTAGTAAAAAATATATAACAAATTTGATAAATATATATGACACGATTTTCAAATCAATGTCCTTGGTAAAATGAAAAACATATATATGTACAATCTTTTGGGGGGTGAATGTGTATATACTGGGTTATAAACTAGCATGGAACAGTATAAACAAAAACATATTGCTTCCATGGGTAATTGCATCCTCTAAACTCAAGCCCTGTGACTCCAGCCATACGCCACAACTCGCCTCGGGGAGATGGCACAGCCTTGGAACTCTTATGCAATGAAATCTCCTAACTTGACTCCACTTTCATCTAAACCCTCAACCATACCAAGATTTCATTGGCTGAAATAATTTCTAATAGAAAATAACAATTGACCCCAATTCATTGGCCATGCTTATTTCATTGGATGAATAATATTGAATAGAAAATAACATGAATAGAAAATAACAATTGGGTCCAATTCCTTGGCTATGTAGAGATTTCATTGGATGAATTATTTTTAATAGAAAATACCAGTGGGCCCAAATTTCTTGACCATGCAGTTATTTCACTGTCTGATTAATTTTAAATAATAAAAAAATAACAATTGGGTTCAATTTGGGCCATACAGAGATTTCATTGGCTGAATGATTTGTAATAAATCACAACTGGCCCCATTGAGTGGTGTGGTATGAGTCATAGTAGTCACAGTCCATAGTTTAGATAATATACTGTATATATGTAGAGTTGTATTCACAGAAGTTATTAGAATTATGAGATGAGAATATGTACAAGTACAAGCGTAGAAAAGAAAAAAAATCAACCAAGACAATTTCTCTACATTGTGTTACTGGTATATCTTACTAATTACCTTTTTAACCTGAAATGGTTCATTAATTAACCCTCTCCCTGCTGGATTAGACACATCCATGGCTTTTTTAGGGCATATATGGTTGCCTGCAGCATGGAGAGAGTTAATCAATCCTACAAGTGTATTCTTGAATATCGACTATAATTTATATAAATGGTATGTGAAATGTTTCCATGTCATCACTGACATACATGCAAATGATAAACATTTCTGTTAGGACATACTGGCTCTATTATATTGTATATTATTATATTGCATAAGTTTAACCTTACCGCTGCTGGCAGTGACCAAAGATGCCCTTATGGAGCTGTGATTAATACAGAAGAAACCAGGCTGAAGGCGGTACTTTCAACAGTACATCATTTATATGGTAATGGCCTGTTTAATGTGGGGTGAAAGCCTAAATGACAGTCATTGTACAAATTAACTATTTTAATATTAACATGGTTAATACCACTGTATGTAAGCTGAACAGAGCATACTAGGATATATTATTTTTTATTTTTTCTGTCATCACATAATCTGGATAGAATATCGCTGCAGAGATAAACTGTAATCAATATTTTTGCTATTTAACAACAGAAGGTATGATACTGTATATTAGGGTAAAGTAGGTGATGACAACTGACCCTGAATATTATATATTGTAATAGAACGGAGTGAGTGAGTTATTGTTTTACGTCACAGCGGGAATATTTCACCCATATGCGACAACATGGATAAGATGATTAACCTGCAAGCAAAATGAAAATATGAGAGATAAAATATAAGTTTGGGTATAGCAGATACACAGAGGAAATAGGAACTACAGTGTACAAACAATAATTAAATAATAAAGTTAACGTCAAATGTGAAAATTTAAATCTAATTGTCAATTTACTGCAATTTCTATGCATCTATTGTAAACTAAACTAAAAGGCCAATGAGGTAGAAAAATTAACTTTCAAATGGTAAAGTGTGTATTCAAATATCTTGATCACATGCAAACCTATACAATGTGAATTTCACATTGATAATGTGTGGAGAGTTTATATAATATACCGGTAGTTAAAGTAAAAACAGACATAGTTGCAATGAAAATAGACTATTCTACTGACTAGCTTGTCACCAGAGACAGCCAACACACAACCATGGAAATAAATGTAGGAGACTTAAGTGCTCATGAATGCACTTGGCAATAATCACAAGGGACAAGTTTCTGTTTTACAAATTTAACAGAAACATTGTTATGCATCGAACATTCTGGTTTTACATAGAATAATAATATACTGGAAATATTTCAATAAATCTGTTAAACTGAAAAGTTTTAGAACAAATCTAGGGCCAGCTGTACAAAGTGATCACAGTAGAACACCAAGGCTTTTGGTACGATAGCAACGCAAAGCTTCTAAAACTGCCCCTTGGACAAATAGATTAAAACAAAAAATTTAGAATGAAATTTTTGATTGACATTCAGATGGAAGCCCCAGTATCATCCCTGGCTTGTGTGTCAGATCGTCTCGACTTTCTGAAATATTTATTTTCTCCATCTTATTTTCTCTAAAATTCAATATTTTATTTGCACCAGACAAGTCCTCTGACATAGTGAGCGAGTGATTATGAAGTTGAACATCGCTGCGGGAATCTTTCACCCATTTGCGGTCAGACATAATAAAACCTTAATCACAATAGAGTATTTGTTCATGCATATATAAATAAATACCATATAGCATTCTTGCCTTCTGAATCTTAGTGGTGAATCTATCATTGACCTTGACCTTGAATGTTTTTAGTATGCGACTTACGAACTGTTATACATGGGTTTCTAGATTGTGTGGACAAACACCAAACACTTTTAACATTGTAACATCCTACAGACGAGAAGAATCAGTAAGATGTTATGATGGAAGCACTATAAATAATGGATGCAGTAAATCTATCAGTATTTCTCACATTATCTAGTATCAAAGTCATAATAAGGTCATTACCCAATTTCCGAATAATATCTTTAATTTTAAATACATATTTATAAAAGTGTATTTTCATTGTCGCCAGCGACAACGAAGATTAGGACATTCTTGTTAGTTGATCGGTCCTTTGAGTGAGTGAATATGGAGTTTAACATCGCTGCGGTCCTTTGAACAAAGTATGCTAAAAATGAATGTCTTTCTTTAAAAACAAGCTTGTACAATTCTAGAATACATCACACATTACATCATAATAAAGTTTCTTGAAAAAATGCATCCAATTTGATTACCATGATTGCCGTTAATTTGATGTTTGCTTGTAACCATGGTAATTATTGTAAAGCTATTTTGTAAATTCGCCCTCGAGCTCTATGCTGGTGAATGATGAAAACATCAGATTCATGGAAAAATACAGCAGGTCAGGTTGAATAATAATAAGGAACCACCCATTTTCCTACTTTACACAGAATTATTATTTTAAAAACTTGCAGAGGAAAAACCATATTTCTAGTGGTAACATTTTGGACCCAAATTCAATACTTATAATCCATTCTTGGGTATGACGATATAAAAAATTAAAAAATCACTAATAAAATTACCTTTGCAATTATATTTTTCTAACAAACATCTTTCTCTCTATACAGTGTTATAAATACATTGGAATATGTTTGTACAAATAGACATGAAATTAATCATTGACTATGGCATAATAACCGTTTATATATATAATATATATTTATACGGTATATAGTTTGTTCAAATTTATTATAGTTTTAAGGCACATCTACATGCAATTCTTGGATGGCTGTGTTGATATTATTGTATGTATACATATATAAACTGAAGCATTAACAATATGAGCTGTTAACAGTATTGGAATATAACGTGTAGTTTGAGCACTTCAATCCATATACTTGTCCCCGAAATTGGAGCCTAAAAGATATACACTTGAACGTCCGACATATCTGTGTTTGTGGCTGTGAGTGACAGCTCATGACCTTCGACCCTTGGAGCGAACAGGACATGCCATATGATGAGCTGTGGTAAATCCAGTAGGGATGAGGAGGTTAATGATCCACTCCACGAATGGAACACCGACGCTGTTGTACCGCACTCGAGATGTTCATGTAATCGGTAGAAGTTTTGTACTCCCAGTTACACACACAAAACAGCATCATAATCCAAGTATTCCATTCTGAAATCACTGCCAACTACTGGTAAATGATGATGAATGGTTGGAGTCTCCAAACACCAGGTTCCTTTGCTCACAATCTCCTGAATAAATTCCATATAAAAAAAAACATTCAAATTCTCAGCTGGTGTTTTCGACGCCTTTGTGGGAGTCTGCATATCTCTGTGAAGCTTGTAGCCTTGGCATAATATAACACGAACCACACATTCTCTCTCTCTCTCTCACCACTTCTTATGTTATCACATGCACACATGTCAATTTGCTAGAGCCAGGCAGCAACGGAACTCTAGATGTCAGGATCATCGGTCCTCTCAAGAAGACTGTCAACCCAGTGCTTTGGTCAGGTCCAGGGTGCCTCACAAAACTTGTCCATCAAGAAACTTGCCCATCAAGAAACTTTTCGACCAAGAAACTTGTCCATCAGGAGGTCGTTGCACGACGCTCTTGTAGTGCTACAATAGTTGTAACTGGGCTCCCGCCACAATAGAAAGCGTTGGCGTTACAATAGTTGTAGCTTACAAGAGCGTTGTGCAACGGGCACCAGGACCATAGTACCGCACATCACCCAGGGCTTTTGATCAGGGTGGTTGCACCTCACAGAAAAGTATCAACCCACGACTTGTTTCAGGACCAGTCATGACACAGGAAGTTGTCCACACCAACACTCGTCGCGCCCTGCACCTCACAGGAAGTTGTCCACCTAGGTCTTGCACCAGGACTGGTCGCGTCCTGCGCCTCACAGGAAGTTGTCCACCCAGGGTTTCGGGATCCACTGTGGCTCTACCTCCAGCCGGTTGATCTCCTGTAGCAGCTCGTCGTAGGCGCGATCCTGGTCCTGGATCCCCAGGACGTAGTCGAAGTAATGGCCGTGCACGTCCTCCATCTCACGCGCCCTCTCGATAATGTCCTTCAGCTCATCGTCCTGAAACCATGTGACCAGAAATAGTCGTCAAAACAAAGAAAAAATAATTTTTAATTTATAATGGGATTTGAACTCGGGGACTTTTGGCTCAGAACACAAATGTCCTACCATTGCTACAACCTGCTCCTCTCCACATTCAACTTACGTTTGTTCTGGGTTTGCCCATCTTGACATGTATTGCTCTCAGTTTCTCCAGGTTGGGCGGACTCACGAATATCACATAGGGCTTTAAATCGGACGTGTAGAGCTGCTTCAAGGCCTGGAAGTAAAGTGCAGATTCTGGTTAGCTAAAACTATTGTATCGAAAAATGAATGAATGAATTCTTGTTTTGCATCACAGCGGGAAGCTTTCACCCATACATGACTATGCAGCAATAAAACTATTTTGCGTAAAAAGACTAAATTTACTAAATTTGGATTTAGAGTCGCTTTCTAAGGCATGTCAGTTTAGGGCATGAGGAAATCAACCAGCAACATCTGTAGCGCTGAATGTTGTAGTCAACCTGCGAGCACTGGCTTCGGGAACATGGCCCCTGAGCAATGGGGCCCGTGTTTGAGGACAAGGTACTGGATGACAAGGTACTGGAGGTCAAGGACAAGGTACTGGAGGTCAATGACAAGGTACTGGAGGTCAAGGACAAGGTACTGGAGGTCAATGACAAGGTACTGGAGGTCAATGACAAGGTATTGGAGGTCGAGGACAAGGTACTGGAGGTCAAGGACAAGGTACTGGAGGTCGAGGACAATGTACTGGAGGTCGAGGACAAGGTACTCACGTCGGGATGCAGGTTGAGCACACAGATCTTGCCCTGGTTGACGACCTGGCGGACTGACTCCAGACTGGTGCCGTACAGACTCTTCTCAAACTCCCCGTACTCGATGAACTTCTGCGCCAGGATGTCGGCCTCGAACATGGTCCGCGAGATGAAGTGGTAGTCCTTTCCCTCCACCTCCTCCACCTTCCTGGTCCTGCTGGTGTCTGAAACACGTCAGAGGAGCTTCATTAACCCTCTCCTTGCTGGATTAGGCACACGCACAGTAGTAGAGCACAGACTGGTTAAAGTCCTCTAGTTTTCGAGATGGTGCAACATGATTTGTCGTCATGTATCAAAATGTCCATCTGAGTCTGGTAGATTACGAAAACCAATGACGACATTGCGGAAAGTTGCTGCAGGCTGAGATAGTGACTCTTATTTGGCTCTTTAGACTGAAGTCTAGTCAAAATAGCTTTTACCTTAGAAGAAACAGCTGGGGAGGAATTTGCCTGGTAGTTTGACAAATAAAGCAATCTATCTGCCGGAAGTATGATGAAACTAGCCAGCTTGGACACAAAAGAAATGCTGCTATTGTTTTACATCCCAGCTAGAGATTTATCACTGCTGCGAGTGAGTGAATACAGAGTTTAACATCGCTGTGGGAATCTTTCACCCATTTGCGACGATCGTAGCTGCGAGTGTTGATACGTACGAGGTACTGCTGCAGCAAATCTGTCAAAGTCCGACTCCATCAACCTCTGCCGTAGCTCCGCCCTCCCCACGTTAGAAGGACCAATCAGAACAATCGGCCGCTTCCTGTTGGGTTCTGGCAAGTAGTTCACCATCTCCTCGTATGATAATATCTCCTCTGGTTCTGGAAAAATGAAAAATAAAAATAAAAATGAAATTTAGAGCTGTTTTATTTTTATTTTTAAATTGGGGTTTATAGCACTACCACCTGCCCTAGAGATGCTTTCAAAATTATTTCACTTGTATCATAGCTTGCATGTGTTGTATGTAAATGCTTGAACACCCAAAAGAAGTTAGTGTTAACAACATCAACTGTGAATGATTGTAAGTTAAACTGCTCCATATGCTAGGTGGCTATATTGCATGATGAAGAGGAAGAAAATGTTCGTTTGTCCTACCATCTTCATTTCCTGAATATAGAGACGTCTGCTTCTTCTTCTTCTTCCTTTTGTCTTTCTTTCCACACACACAGGATCTCCCCTTCTTCTTACTTTCCTTCCCATCTGACATTTTCTGTTTTGCACGTTCCCGACTGAACAAAGAGGAGATAACTCTGTAGAGCATTGAGTGGTATATGTTATATTAGGGCTGCTCGATTTGTCAGAAAGCAGCTAGCAACTTTGAAAGATGCGGGAGTATGTCACATGGTGGCGAGAGTACAAATCAAGCAACCCGGCTCACTTCTGTCCAGCCAAAATGCACCGGGCACCAGAGGCCTGTTCAGGAGGGCGAGTTTACGCGAGTTCACGCGTGGCGTCACATATGAAGGATGAATGTTTCCAAGGCGATTTCACGCGTGTACTCGGGTAAACTCGCCTTCATGAACAGGCCTCAGATGAGCAAAGTTCCACGCCACGTTGCTGCGGCAGTTGCTCTCCGTGTGCGGTGTTTAAAGTGGCGTGATTGTCAAACATATCCAAGAACCTGTTCGTCCGTATGTTTGCGCTCCACAACGTGTTCTCTATGAACAGACTGTTGTCGGCCAAAGCAAGCAACTTTTGTTATTTGAACACGTCTGGAAACGCCATTATACCAGTATACTAGTATATTAGCTGGGTGATACATATTGTCAATGAAGAACAGTGGCTGGATCAATTACTGCAAGTATAACATTGCAATGTCTACAGTTAATGGCCATTAGTATTCATTGCCATTAGTCAGCTGTTAGTAACGATATGAACTTTTGATTGGAACAAATGTTATTATTCATACCGTGGCCTTTTTATTACATGCATTGCAATCAATAATTGTATGTTTCAATTTAACAGCTGTTTAATTTTATCGGGTTTAGACTGTATGGACTGGTTATACATCACAGTATACGGTTACTTCCAAATTGGTTTCGGTTATTTGAGTTGTGAACATCTACGTGCAGTATGTTGTTGTGTTCAATGGTTGCGTTGGTGTGCATTCACTCACTGACGGCAACATATCTTGACGACTACGTACGGGAACCTGACAATTGTTTTGAGTACCATCTTATCAAGAAGGGACGTGCTTACAAGGCCGATGTGTATATCATGAACATGACGTCACAGTGTTGGGGCAAAGGTCAGTACCAATCGCATTTTATCGTCATCATGTTTAGATGAGCTTCGTTATCAGGTTCAGCACACCCCTCGATCGAGCAGTAATGCCCGATCGGGTTGAAAGCCTTCGTTCGGGTAGTGAAAACAGTCATAACGCCCTATAAACAGATAAAAACACACAGCGGTGGAAAGTCTTTTTTTGGAAGTACAAACATGATTCTATGTACTTTGCAGTTATAGCTAAGAACTAGTCCAAAACAACCATAAATATCTGTGATAAATTATTGTACCTTTAAAAGTGGCGTACGATCAACAACGTTACATTTTACTAGATCATGAACATATGTTGGCACATTACACTAATACTTGATTGGTTTTATTTATCCCCAGTTGTCAAAATGGTACTTTATCCTAATAAGTAACAGTATATTAGATCGTATTGCATTATTGTAATGTATGTTGACATTCTGCGTCAATTTAGGTTACGTGGTTAAACATACCCTCTGGTGGCACTATGTACGAGTCGTGGTTCCTGACGTCATCAAGCATCCTGAAACTGCAATTGTAATTGCCGACACCGGAAAAAACGATGAAAGGTACGGTAATAAGTTAATAACCAATATCATTAATTACCAATACAGATAATAACCAATTATTGATATAACTCCTAATAAATAATTCGAGAACTCTGCAATTTGTTCCTATTAAATATAGTACTATTATGTTATGCATTTAAATTGTATCCGTCATTAAATATTACTGCATTCTAACATGTTCTTTGGGCCTGTGGCCTTAATCTGTTAATTAAAACACATTTCGTATTAGGTTATTAATCTATCTTGTTACTCAGGACAAATTTCAAACGTGCTTGACTTTATTTCCGTTGATTTCCTTCCCTTCCCAGCGTCGATTCGCCGGGGATGTTCTTCATTAACTCTGGTGACGATGCTGCCAAACTAGGGTCTGTCGTGTCGTATATTCAGGCGATCCCAAACTCCCCCCTGACGTTCGTGGACGACCCCGAGAGCCGAGAACGTGTAGACGACGCGGAGCTGGCGTGGTCATTCACATCCTATCTCAAGAACACGTCAGACCCGTCCAAGTTACTGCTGTTGCCCATGACTAAGGTACGTGTCATCATGGTACGGTGGCCCATGACTAAGGTACGGTGGCTGTAAACACTTGACACGTCTGTTGTTCGCTGTGTAGGTAGACCCTGGAGATTATGACACTTTTCTTTGAGTACGATTTGGTACTCGAGCTAAAATATTATATGTGAACAAATTGAACATGGAATTGTACCCCCCAATCGTAATCTCTGGGCCCGGTATCCGCTCAAAGTCCGATTTCAATGTATGGTGATAGCCTACATGTGAACGCAAGACGTCTCACTCTCCGACGTCTTTTGCATTGACTATGTGTTTCAGAGGATGGGATGCATCTGGACATTGTCATGCAATAATATCCCAACCAGGGACTCATTCAGCGTGCCACTATTCACTACAGTAACATTACTATGTAACGGAAGCCATTTCATTCACCATACGTAGTACTATAATAGACTAGTGCTACCAGTCTTGTGCTAATATTATACTAGTACTACTATACTATACTAGTAGTACTAGTAGTATAAGGGCTATATTATGCCATTATACATTGCCATTTTAATATATATACGGTATTCTATACCATTTAGTGAGTAGTGTGGGCACAGTTTGAGCCCTCTGATAATATGCCATACCTTCCTGTTTCCCAACCAGGCATGTGTCAAAGCAATGGACATGACAACAGAATTCGTGAAGAAACTAAACGGCAATGACATATCCAAGTTCATCGTTTCAGGAGTGTCTAAGGTACGCATCAACTAACTGGAGAGAAAATTAATGGACTACCTATATACATGTGCCTTTATACAATGGAGCAACCACACATTTAATTTTAATTCTAAAACGCATCCATGGAGCGGTTGGTAGAAAAATAGTAGATCGTCGGACTTCGAAACGGAAGGTTTCCGACGTCATCCCGTCATAAACCAAGAAGGGTTACCTTTTCGACGCACTCATGATATGATGCGTTGTCTGTACTATTGCAAGTTTATCATCCTTGGTTCATCAGCAGTTGCATAGTGATATTAAGCCAAAGTAATTTTTTAAAGTGTCAATAACCATAATGAATCAATAACAAACAGTTGAATGCAATTTTTCAGAAGTCTTGGGCATCTTGGCTTTCTGCTGCAGTAGACAAACGAGTAGTTGGGCTGATCGCAGTGGTCTATGATTTCCTCAATTTGAAGACGGTAAGAACAGCTTTCGTTTGGGGGTATATTGCAGCAAAATCAGTTTCCATAGGCGAATACGTTTAAAAGAATTAAAAAAGAAAATATATTAATTGTCACGAAACATCTTTGACAAGGACTAGCAGGGTCTGGTGGTAATGAAGTATGTTGCAGCAAAATCAGTTTCCATAGGCGACTGACTACGTTAACAAAGAAAATAATTAAATTCAATGTCTTTAACCAATTATCGATATGACATCGAAAACATGGTCACGAAATGTCTTTGACAAGGACTAGTAGGGTCTGTTGGTAATTAATTAATTTGGTTCGTTTGTCCTTGTTAGGGTCTAGATAGGATGCTTCAACTGTATGGAGGCTGGTCCTTTGGGATGCGGTCATACTACTTGACCAATGCCACTACCTACCTACAGAGTGAGGCTGGACTGAAGATGGAGGCTTTGGCAGATCCCTATTGTACGTCTACCCGCGGACCCAACGTCCCACTCCACGTCAACCTCGTTGGCGGCAATTGCTTTGGGTTTCGCATGTTCTCAGATAGTTTCCTACTCTTGATGCACTTTCTCATTATAAAAATAAATAAATTAACGAATAAAGTGCATCAAGAGTAGGAAACTACACCGAATGCATGAATGTCGGCCTATGGAATTTGATACCCGTTTAAACATTTCAGCTTACAGAGATAGACTTACTATGCCAAAGTTAATGATCCAGGCTACAGCGGACGAGTTCACTCCCTTGGACAATAGCCACATCTACTTTGACGACATACCGCGACCCAAATACTTGCAGTGAGTTGACTCCATCATGATAGCCACAATACTTACATTGGCATTGCTTACCTTTGGTTTTGATGTCAACACGTAAAGATGCATTAAAAAAAAATATACCACTTTACAAAGCCCAATGGTTTAAAGATGATTGGCTAGTATTGATAAACCCTCTCCATACTTTAAAAGGCAACCGGATATATGCCCCAAAAAGCTCTGCCTGTGCCTAATCCAGCAGAGATGGGGTTAACATGACCTCAAGCTGGATGTGTCGCACAGTTTCCACTCTTGCTCTGCTAAAATCGGTAACACTGTAGCCTGGTTAATTATGTTTTATTAATATGGAGTGTGAGTGTGAGCTGTTTGAGCATTGTTGCCAACACGAGGATCTGTCCGCATCAGTTGTTGCTTGCAGGTTTACTGCAACATTTAGCGCTAGGGATGTTGCGAGTTTCCATCTGCCTTAACCCTCTCCCTGCTGGATTACGCAAAAGCACTGCTCATTAGGGCATTTCCGGTTGCCTTCAGCAGGAGAGGGTTAAACTGACAAGTCGTGATATAAGTGAAACATCTTGAAAGCGGCTCTAAACCACAATCAGAAAAAAAAGGAAGTATTCTGGCTGTTAGTTCTCAAAAGTCTCTATAGAATTTGGTTAATAATTGTTGTTACAGCAAGGTTCTTTGCATGGCCAAATTGTTACGTACGTTCTGATTTAGTTTTCAAAGATCTCTACCTAAAAGTTCATTTCATCCAAATTCGTTGTTTTCACGTTCATTTCACGTAAATTCGTTGTTTTTACAGCCACGTTCTTTATATGTGCCAAAGTATGATGTGAACATAACTACAATTACGTTCTCTGCATGCAGTATGATAGCAAACGCAGACCACGTTCTGATCGGCCACAAGTCCACCGTGCGAAAAACCTTTTCGGCGTTCGCAATTCAACTTCTATCGGTAAGGACACACCATTGTTATGTGTAGCCCTACACTCGTATGGAGGCACTTGTATTGAGAGAATCGTAACTTTCTATGTGGCATACTGTTAAATGAGACTAGATATCAATGCATCTTTGCATTCCATTCGAATACAAAGAATATGGCCATGACCCAGTTAAATATAAAAATAAAATCGCGAAAATTGTGTTATTATTTTTCAGAAAGGTCACTTACCCGTTATGAATTGGACGACTGAAATAGTAAGTTGGCATACAATTACTCGTCGATTATATGTGATATTTGCCACAACTCACTTCCATTTATATAACTATGTATACGTTGGTATTTCAATATTACGAATCGCCGAGCCTGACTGAAATATGTCTAAAAATGGCATTAAAACGTAATTGTAGTATTTGAAATGTTCATTCTTTCGTGACATGAGTGAGTGAATATGGAGTTTAACGTCGCTGCGGGAATCTTTCACCCATTTGCGAGACCGAGAACCGAGTTTTTACATGCTTTGGCAAGATACTAGTCGACGTTACAAACTTGTGTATTATAATCATAGGACACCGTTCAAATGAAATCTTATTTAAGAAAACGGAAGTTAACTATACACCATACAGTATACTAAGCATACCTCTATCTTTTTTTGTGCGCTAGAAAGCCGATCGTATGAAACTCATATTACAAGTAGACAATGTCTTGAAGATCAACTCGGTGCGTGTACATCATTCCCATATTCACACTAAGAGGTAGGTAAATTGCGATAACGGTTATTTCTATTTGGAATAACCCACCATGGATCGAATATGCGTCGAAATATTGAAAAACATTCTTAAGAATACAAATTAGCTTGGAATATTTTTGCTTTGAATTAGTCGAAAGTCAATCTGGCAATTTACAGCAGACAATCCAGTATATGGTCAGTTGATGTACCATCTGACTCCTTACTTGTTCCACGAGGCTACTACAAGAGCGCTGATGGTCTGTGTGGATTTCGAGCGCTTCACGCACCAATACCCAAATCCGTATAGAAAATTACCATGCAGTTCAAAGTTTCTCTTAAAGTGTGTTTAACATTGACATTCATGTCTATTCCCTACAGACGAGACTTCCGTTTCCTGGTCGCCAACCCGCGAGATCCACTGCATAAAATATCAATCAACTACGTGGTCTGGTTTTCAAAAGAAGCTAACAAAGAAGTAAGTATATCAATACAATTATGATCTCCCGATTAACATATAATACATGTGACCGTTTCCGTGTCTGTTTCCATGCGGTAATGTATTTTCCGCACCCATCACCATCTGGCTGAAGAATACAGTACGTGGGTCATTGTCAATTTGTCTGTCAGTACCAGCCAGTGCTCACAGATTTACTGCAATATTTCCTCTTAAAATGACAAGCAGTGATGTAGGCCTACGTGAAAGAATATTTTAAGTGGCTCTCCCCCAAACTAAAAAGGAAGGAAAGAAATAGGCCTTCGTATATTTTATAAATCTGTATTCATTTTTCATCTCGAGAAACACTACTCTAGGGTGGTGTTCCATTGACAGTGTTGGACGTACTTTCTGTCAAACACATGCGCAGTTACCAAGGATAAACAGAACATACAGAACAGCTAGAAAGGAGCAGCCCCCTCTCTAGAATGTGCGTCCAACACTGTCAATGGAACACCACCTAAGACTATCTATTGAATAGACACTCATCAGCTCATGGATGTGAATTGTTTTTCATTTAGGGTGATGACATTTATTGGACAGAATTTACCTACCCTAAAAGAGGATTTGTTGGATTTTACATGATGGTAGGTCGTAGTTATTCTAGTTCTTTTTCATAATCGGCTGGATGGTTTTGCATTGCAGCTCTCTTTAGACTTACGAACGCATTGCGACCGACCGACTTGAGTTCAAACTCAGAAAATCGTCAGACCTCTGATGTCGTGAATGCTACGATTGCTAAGAACGTTCTGTATGAGCATCCAAGTATAGAATTCATTGCACTCTCGAGACAATTACTATATTATACAGTAGACCTAGCTTATAACAGCATCGCATAAACCGGACACTCGCCTATAACGTACTGAATCTGGAAGTCCTGGTCCCATCTAAACGCTAATTGCCGCATTATATCGATGTGCTGAAAGTTTTTGCGAACGTTACGCTTATGTTTGATGGACAACTTTCTAAATTTACCATACTTTCAAATGTTATTTCAAAATATATGTTTGGCTACATATTTTGAGAAATGTAAATTTTACGAAAATGTGAACATTAATTCTCACATTGACTAAAAAGACAAGAATAATGTCCACGTAACTCTCCATTCCTAAAAAATAATGGAGACGAGGCCCCGGAATGGAGAGTTACTTGGCCATTCACCTCCTTCCTACATCCCTTTGATGATTTCAACGATGTTCTTCCAAGAAAATGTACTTTTAAATTGTCTTTTCAATAATTACCGTGCCATCCGCCATATTCAAGGTCTACTGTATTTGTGCAACATTAATCCTTGGTTCTCCATGTGCCCCATAGTTGCAAATGGGTGAAAGAATCCCGCAGCGACGTTAAACTCCATATTCACTCACTCACGTCATGTCCTCAGAGGATTATTCTTTAACAAATTGCTGCTGTTTGTAGGTAGACTACAAAGGCCACGATGGAGTACATCTGGAGTTGTCATCGAAGACTTACGTTATCCCGGACAAGCTGCCGTTCCCTCCATGCAAGCCAACAAACTGCACACCTACTCTAGTATGAACACAGGAGCAGGAAGATGTATTCTACGTGGGGAACACTAAACCATCTAACGCTTGGAGTGTTGTTGTCGTTGTTGGTAGTATAGAGGAAGTTACGATTCCTAATATTGACAACCGTGTTCTCTGGACATCATCCGCTCATTATCAGCTGATTATGCATATCAATATTCTGTCACCTATAGCGACTTCGGATACTAGTAGTATATACTACCTGGTCATGTTAAAAAAAAAAAAAAAATTCGGCGATTAATTTATGTGTTCGAACTATTAGAGTGTCCGAATTAATAGAAATATTACGGTACATAACATTATTAATAGTAATGTCCGAAATAGAATAAAAATGAATTTCGCACTCACATTTTTAATTTCACGTCTATCCTAGTGGATTCTTCAAATATCAATTAAAAAGATGTCGACCTATTTTGTTTGCTATCCGTGTTATATGTATCTGTTATAAATCTTGTACTTTAGTCTTGGAAATTGCAAAATCCTAACAGAAATTAGACTAAGATGCATAGAAGTATAATACAGACTATAGCTTTCATGTTTATAACTACACATGGCTTCCCTTGACCGACTCCGTGGTGTAAAGCTTTGAGCGCCCGCCCGGAGTGCGGAAGATCGATGGGTCAAACCATGATCGCGTCAT
>JAUTBZ010041888.1:0-18771 GCA_032361785.1 Lepetodrilus galriftensis
TGTGTGTGAGAGAGAGAGAGAGAGAGAGAGAGAGAGAGAGAGAGAGAGAGAGAGAGAGAGAGAGAGAGAGAGAGAGTTGCGTTTTATATTACATATATTAATTGTAGAGAAACATGTACATTTACATGTGCATGTAGATATGCGAACAAAACAAAATAATTGACATTTAGAATAACATGTAACTTAAAAATATTACTTATTCATTCAGCAATATTCAACCCACATACGCTTTTAAATGAGATTTTCTCTGATTGGTTCGATTTATTGCTGCTTCAAATCATGGAATTAACCCTGACCTAGAGAGAAAATGCTTTGGTTTACTATCTACCAGAATATATTGTAATATGTCCCAAGTGTGTCGTCCATTGCCAAATGACATTGGTCTAACTGAACAGAATCTAGGTTTCAAGTACCAAGACACTTTTGTACCATGAATATTAACACGCAATATCTAAGCCCAATATACATTAAATCTTCAGCACACTACTGGGAAATCAACCAGATAGATACTTGTACCTACATGAACTAATATGATATCGTGTTATGTGTATTAAACCTATACTACCTACATCAAAGGCTCGGACTGACGCTTGGGTTGCATTCGATTCACAACTCGATCAACTCTAGTGTGACTAATGATGAAATTGCCAATATCTTTATAATATATATATATATATACTCAACCAAAAAAGTATTGCAGTATTGTATATTTGATCATAATGTATATATTTCGCAATTTTGAAATAAATGAAAGTATACACCGTGTTTCAGCCAGCATAGTGTTTGATTTTCAATCGTTTTTTCTGGAAAGTTTTACACTTCCTGTCTTTGCTCGTACCAAGTCGGAAAATGTCGTTTGCGCACATAACATGAAACTCTCGTTCAATGATTAACCATAAGTCTTGATATTCAACTGGCAGACGTGTATTTGATGTGAAACGAAAGAAAATTGTGTGAACATTGTCATGGGACTCCGTCCATCAATGTCCGAAAACCAACGCCATGAGGCCATTGGTAGACTTGCTGCTGGTGAAAGTGTTAGGAACGTTGCTCGTCATTTTAATGTCCACCCGACGACAATACTGCATCTACGGTATCGTTTGCAAGACACTGGAGCAGTAAAAGACAAACGTCGTTCCGGTCGGCCACGTGCGACAACGCCAAGAGAGGACCGTTATTTAGTGACGTCATCACGACGCCGTAGATTCCAAGGTGCTCCCAAGTTGGCGGTCGACTTACGACTGGCTACTGGCACAATGGTTCACCCTCAAATCGTTCGTAATCGACCCCATTATACGCTGGTTTAAGAGCTCGTTGCCCTGTATAAGGGATTCCATTAACGCAACGTCATGTCGCAGAACGCTTGAGGTGGGCCAGGCTTCATCAGCAGTGGCGTCTTAGACAGTGGAATGAAGTCGTGTTCACAGATGAATCCCGTTTCTGTCTAGAGTTTACGGATGGTAGAATAAGAGCATGGCGTCGGCGAGGTGAACGTTACGACGCTGCAAACATCATGGAGCGTGACAGATACACAACTGAACACCCTTCGTGACCTTGAACTGGCGTTACCTCAAGAATGGAACCAAATTGCTGCAGTAGGAGTTCGTAGGCTTACGTCCAGCATGAGACGTCGTTGTACAGCCGTTATTCGCCAATATGGTCGGCATACAAGATATTGACATTTTTGACAAAATCACATTGTTATACCCTCCTGTTTAACCATGAAGTATCCGTCAATAAACATCTGTTCATGAACGTAGATTTACTTCCAGGCTATTAAAATACATCTATTTTACTTAATTTTCATAATTTGACTGGTTTTAGACAAAAAATATAAAGTTTGAAGACCATTTACTGGGAACTGCAATACTTTTTTGGTTGAGTATATATAAGAGCGGAAAGGAGTCGCTCCCTGCTGAGTGAGGAATAGATCAGCTATGATTAACATACATCAAAGTTTAGATCCTCTATTGCACAAACCACACAAGGTCGAGGACACAATAAACTACACTACGTTCGCGTCGATCACTGGCCAGTGGGGATATATACAAATGGAAGATCCGACATAGTTTCAGGGGTAAATATCTGGTTTTTGATCATAGTTTCATTTCTATGATAAAGTTAGCGTGAGTACAAAGTTTAATGTAGTTTTGAAGATATTACTTCAAGGAGGTAGTTACTATAGTAGTAGTTATATTTAGCATGGCTTTATTTATGAATCCATGACTCCAGGTATCGTGAGGTGTTATTTGGTCAGAACTGACGACGATGTTGATGATAAAAGTGCATTAAGATATAAATCGGGCCGCCCGCGTTCATCAGTGAGCTATGAGCAATTTAACGTAGACCCACACTGTGGACTTAGAGCCAATTTTCTGAAAGAGCATAATTATTATTTTTAATTGCATAAAGCTGTCTTTTTGACACATGGTATGCACTTCGCACTATGCCTGAAGCCTTCAGACTATAGCCTAGCGATGCGTATACGCGACGGAATCTATACCCTATATAGACGTTATTTGATAGCATGTATAATACATGCAGTTTTTCAGGTATAAGCAGCTTACGGTATATGCACCTTAAAAAACTACCTCTGTGTGAAATGAAACCGTTCAAAATAAAGAATGCAAGTTTACCGACTGCCACTTTCTACAAGAGGGGAGGGAAAAGGAAGGATAGCTATCTCCGCCATCGTGCACTATAGTTCCTTCAATTAACGCGCATCACTGGCACCGCTAATATATATACTGTCTACACTATGGGTGATTTACTGACGGAGGCAAATTATATCTGACGGGTGTATTCACGTGAAGGAATTTATGAATGCATTTAGCCGAGCGTTAATATGACAACGCCCCGACAAGACATATTACCAAACACAAGTATTATATTAAGAAAGCTAATGCATACTGTAGACATACAGTTATTTACTTCTATGCATAAGTATATATACACTGCAGTGATCTATTCCAACACTACAGGTAACAGCTAGCTGTACTGGGGTGGTACTATTATTATATAGTACGTATATATAGAGTACGAAATTATTACAGTATGTCTAAGTATCTGTTCATGCAAAGCGTAAATCGTCACTTGTAGATGTTCTGATAGTTGTATAGACAACAAATGGAATAGTGATCATTATAGGAATAGTGATCATTATAGGAATAGTGATCATTATAGATGTTTAAAGGCGGCATACAATTACGTTTTTGTTCTTGATTTTTTTCCCAACATATTCATGGTCAAACGTATTTTACCTGACATATGATGGCCAACATTTGATTTGTCTACACAAGTATATTGGGCAACAAGCTACATTTTCCGCATGCCCATATACCACTGGTTTTCAATATATTTTTAATCGCTCGATTTTTAATACGTGGAGAGAAAAACAAGTATTGATTCATTTGGAGAGAGAATTTAAATGTATGTGTATAGAGCGAATGAGAAATACATTAAAGAGGGAAATAATAAATATCGTAATTATACGTCAGCAAATCGCTTTGTTAAATAATAAAATATACAACTGTACCGTACCTCTGCCCTACCTTTCATGGAACTACAATAAATCATGTTTTTAATAATTAAAATTAAAATACTATTACTTCCTCTGCATGGGCGGTTTTCATTAAGCTGTGATAGTTTGTCATCTATCTTTTTAGGCTTCTAATCTTGAATAAAATAATTATGTTTCTATTACAAATAAAATAAAATAAGCGCGGTAACTGAGGCAATAAACAATAGTAAAGTGTTGGCTACACCCGACACCGGAAACCCAGCCATTAGAAGACACCCACAAGATTAATGGAGATCACCCTAAATGTCCGTTATTATTGCAATGTCATAATAAAGGTTGCAACATTAACATTTCTGTCATTTGGATAACCGGAACATGTCATAGAATAGAATTATGAGGTGATATTAATACCAATATAAACAGGAATGTAAGTTATAATCGTGATTATAATTATAATATAGTAACTAATTTTAATAATAATTATGCTAAGAGTGTATAGTCGTGATGGCCTACAATAAAATTACAGATGGTAGAGAATAAAAGGATAATATACGTCCACAGTAAGATAATGTAATAAGTATATAATTTACATACGGTCTTAGCGTAATTATTACGAAACAACACATTTAGCATAATAACATAATACATTTCTAATTTGAAAGGTTTATAAAATAATATTTTGAAATAAAATACGTTATATATTTGGATTAACAATTATGCGCCCTATGTTATAATGTATAAACTATCGTATTAATAACTGAAAGAATCTTGAAAGCGTCTCTAAACCCAGAATTAAAATAAACTAAAATAATCTAGTACAGATATTTACACCCAACATGATGAGAACACTATACTAAGACTTGAACTCCGAATGGGAATATTTTGAACCTTTTGAAATAGGACCTAACCCTTAAACTTTACTCCAACGCATGCCAGGCGAAACTGGTATTTGGATTCGCTGGTAAAAAACAAACACCGGTTAGTGGTCAAATGTTTACTTCATCGTGGTCAGCGTGGCGTCGTGTTGTCTGACCAACCGGACAATCCCTGGTCGCGACGGCGGAGTAATCCCCGCTAATCTTGTGCGGTATTTGGCGTTAATTCACCCTCCGCGCTCACAGACTTGAAGTTTGTATCGGACGAGTTCGCCTGATTTAATTAAAACTCCGGAGACTATGCTCTGACTGAAAACGGTGCATCCACGTAGAAGATAATGAAACCAAACTATGTTCTGATTTGCCAGAACATTGCCAAGATTGACTTATTGTTATTTCTGTCTTGATCAACACAGAAATGCGTATAGAATAGATCCGTTCAAACGGTACAGAAAAGAAATGTCATTAATAATATTGCTCGGGGTCGCTTTAAAAGGAAATATAATACGACGTAAAAACATTCTTTAGAAATTGAAACTGAATGGTTTGTAAACTGTCAACACATTAGCAAGACCGCGGGTTACATAACTTTGTTATTGTTTACGGTGTTTTGTTGTTGTTATTGCCAAAATACTACTATCACTCTTGAAGGTAAGCTATGCCAGAAATCCCTGTATCCATCAGTGAGCACTTCCACAGTATGTAGGCTATGTGATCTTTTTACGATCTTATATAGTGTGAGGATTACGATACTGCCCCGAGCCATGGCTGATGCGGTGCAAACAACTACAGCATTTAGTATGCATAACTATATGGCATACTCCTCAGGGAGTTGAGAAGGAAAGTGAACTTATTGATACATTGATCGAAGTAATAACGTATAGGGCTATGAGCATGGATTTAGTGTACTTTCTCATGAATGCCGTTTCCTGTCTATATATAGAGAGATAATTGTTACTTAGGTTTGAGATGATGGCTTAATTTTAAATATTAGATGTACTAGGTGGGCACTACATGGGCGTTGATACATTATTTTTCGTGTTTGGGCTATTTTGCATCATTGCTTGGGAAAGGGAACGTAACGAGCTAATGTAGACGTATAGCGCTATCATGAGTACACTTTCGTATCAAAGTGACGGCCGTATTATATTGCAATTGTGTATATATGTACACCAATCGCTCATCTGAGTTTAATAATACACGAGAAACGGGGAACTTTGTAAATGCCAATGGCAAAATGGCACCCAATGGTAAAATGGCACACTTAATAGGTAAAGCAACCTCACCTCGTACGAGTCTATTAATTCACCAGAGAAGGGACACCTTGTAAATGGGAAAGGAGCTCTTTTAATACATAAACAATCTATCATTCGAGTTTAATGAATGGTAAAATGGCACACGTTAGATAAAGCAACCTTTCAGACGAGTCTACTAATTCACCAGGAAATGGTCACTTTGTAAATGGAAAACGGGCACTCTTGATAGGCAAAGAAATCTCGTATCTTAAATAATTCACCAGAAACTGCACTTTTTAAATGGGAAAAGAGCGCTTTTAATATCTAAGCAATCTCTCTTCCGAGTTTAATAGTCACACGAAAGGGGGCCCGTTATAAATGTCAATTGTAAAATTGTCACTTTATAAATGGTAAAAGGGCACATTTGATAGGTAAAGCAATCATTCGTCTGACTTTTAATAAGTCTAACTCCCCTGAACTGACCCCACCCCCACCCCCTGGATCCGCCAAGTGGCTGCATTTCATATAAAGCAAACATAACTATTTTCGAAAATGTTGTAATTTAATTTCTTCCTATAACTGCTTCTTTAATGCAAGTGCATAACACAGCAATCATTCTATACATATATAAGGTATTTTGTTTATTTTAGACTATAGTGTTTTTCCGGAGTTAAGTATTGAACAGAACGTTTGATCCCCAATAGTTCAACACCGTCTGTCACAGCGGGATTCAGGGATTCCTATTAAACATACTTCACTGGGCGACTACAGGCCATATTTTCAATGTATTTACATGTATACCCCTCGCGCGTCTGATCCTAATGTCCCGACTGCCGTGTGTGCCTTTGTAAATACCATTATTTATAGGGATGCTAAAAGGTTTTAAAAGTCGCATGTGAAGTATTTTCCTTCGGTTATATCCATTTAAACATCGACATTAAATTTTAAAACTATTTGTGATTTTCAAATAGGCCTACACGGTATACTTGTGTTTAGTCGTGCAGAAGAACTATATAAGTGTTTTTTTCCCTGGTTACATTCTGAAGCGACCGTCACCGTGGTGTACTTAATAAATATTGTCAAATAAGACCTGAATAACGCCAGAAATACTTACCTATTTAATACATTATATGTCTGTCTATTACGCGAATAGTACATTAATTTATGTCGATATTATCTGTCGGCAAAATATAAAGAAACCAAAAGAGGGTGCATGGTATCAATGCTTATTTATTTATCAAAGCTATCGCGGGTGAAAGCGGATATTTCATAATGTTAAGGATAATACGTAATAGTATTATTTTTAATCTCAACTTTGAATTATTTAATTATGTACAATAATTTGACATTAAATAATGATGCCATCTTGACGTGTTCTATTTAGCCGCATGCCGCACGTTTCCGTGTGCAATGTCTAAATGTATACGACCGCACCACAGTATACACTACACATTATTGCATACGATGGCAGTATTGTTATCTCTCTATAAGTCATGGAACCTTCTCGTGTGACAGCATACATTCCAATACATACTAATACAGTGAGCGTGGTTTTCTTCTCTCAAGACCAATGCAATCGACATGCACGTGTTATTCGTCTCTTTAGCACACAATACAAACGCATATGTTTCCATTGTCATTATTTTGTTGTCATTGTAAAGTGGGATGTCTTACGGTTTCTTTGGCGATCACTGTGGTATACATATTAACCTGTGAACTGTAAATATCCTTCTCAAGACGTGACACTGACAACACATCACAGCGAATACAGAAATATACTGTTTACCTGTCCACTAACTAAGTAAGGAACACGTCACGACTAGATCAAATGGTTACTTCAGCACACACCTGTAAAACCTATAAGTATTTCCCGACAGAAAACAGAAGAGGATGTTCTCATCACGATGTTTCTTACTATTGACGACTATTCCGATGTCAATTAAGTACTTCAAGTTCAACCATTGAAAATAAGTGTTAGAATGTGCTTGAAACAAAACAATATGATGGGATTCGAACATATAAAGAGTTATATGACCTTACCACACCTTGGCTGTGCGTGCCACAAAGAGAAAACCAGTCAGAAGATGAACTAGGTTGACCCACGGGCGGAAAGCGAGAGTAGCGGGACTATGTTACATAGTAGACCGAACCTCACACCCATAAGTAAATCTACTTTTTTCCTCACTGGAAATGTGGCTAGTAGTGAGAGACAGTTAAATATCTCGATGTAGAAAATTCTCAAGTTTGTGGCAGATAAATATGCCCGTGTCAAAGTGTTATATGTTTTCAATTACCTTCCCGTGGGCATACAGAAAACAGTAATGTTGATAAAGTTCAAATAGTATGACATTGGTAATACGGAACAATGATTATTTGCGCAATCGCAAGATGTTCTTGAAGGAGGCATATACTGAAACAATCATGGTGTGAGATATGCTAATGTGTCAATTATGCATAAAATTACGTATTTAATTAACCTTGTCGTAAATCATATTATGGTCAAAAATGTTTTTATTACAATGGAATGTCAGATTTGATTGGCTGTTAGTTGGGTCAGCTGTCATCTAGGATGTCATTATCAACAGATCGACAGTGATGGATTCAGATGGACATAGTATAGGACCCATTCCATAGGCAGATTGATAGGACCCATTCCATAGGGAGTTGGACCCATTCCATAGGGAATTAACGTCAAAACGAGGCTGGCGCTGGCGGCGATGTTACATGATTGACATAACATTGACCTGGTCACGCCCACATTATAGTAATACTCGTGTAAGAACCTGTTCATGTAGATAATACGGTCAGCTGGTTATATCATCTGATATATATCTATATCCACGCTTGGCTGCCGTAGTTCTTCATGCGACGTTAACTACCAAGTAACTCACCGTGACATCCATCCGTCACGCCACATTGGTGTGCGAGTATCGCTGTCACACAGAACTATATTAATATTAACAGCACATTCCATCAAGTAGTGGACATTATATGAATGAATGGGATTTACATGGCGTTTTAAAGCTGCATCCTTGATTTCGCAGACAAACAAACAAACTGTACAAACAGAGAGACTACTTGTTTGAGTTCTGGTTCATATACTACATCCAAAATGGGACAAAAATGACAAGCAATGTCTAAGATAGCTGCGGGTATAGAACTCTGTGTAATGCCCTATACAGCGCTATATAAATGGGATACCTATACCTATATATCTATACTATACCTATATGTTTACATTTCTTTTTGGCAACATAGATGTCGTCAAACATGAAACGGAAAAATATTAATAGGGCACAAAACAGAGCTATGAAACAGCTATATGTCTTGTATTCTTGGCTTCTCAAGAGAAGAAAGATAGAGGCCTATACCCTTTTCCCAAATGCATTGCAAAATATTCAACTTGCAATTTCATAGCATTGATGACACACATGATTCCAGTCCTATTATTATAAGAATACAAGCTTCCAATGTATACGCATTTTGCATCCTACTTTCAGCGAAGTAAAATCAGTATACTCCTAGATACAATAAGCATGGGGGAATTATTCCTTATTGTAAATTTCCTGGGAAGTTTTCGAAGTTTAATGGGTGGAAATTTAATGTAGCACCAATGGTATTATGGTACCATGTAGAACCATTGACATGTTTTGCAGTAGTACAGAATATACTGGGATACCAAGGCCTTAAAATACTATGCCATAATAAATCTGTACACTTCTATTATTGAAGTAATAAATACAGTGTCGTAGACCCAGCACACCAATGATGAAGACGTACTTTCTCTTCCTACTTTCCCTTCCTGTAACGCTCTGTGAATATAAACTAAGGTAAAATCGTGACACGATTGGCGCTTAGCGGAGCGTAGTAAAGCGAGGCGGTGAGATGAAAGAGCAGCCCGGCACAGGTGTATACAGAAGGACGGAACGCGCCAGGTGAAAGGGCCGCTCAGGTAGCACCATCTCTCCTGTGTTATCTACACGTGGATACCTTGCAGTCTTAACTGGTCAAGTGTGACGCCCGGAAAACAAAACAGGTTTGTATTTTTCATTTCTTTTTAGACTACTTCATTTGTGTTTGTTGTATGTTGCAAATTATTGGGTTACTTAATGTGTTGCTCATCTAGATTGTCATTGCTTTTGATCAGAGAGTGCCGTACTTCTGGGGATTTGCTTTTAGGACGTAATGTAGGCCTACTTTCATCTCAATGTTCACGTTATCAGCATTGACAACTAGCAGGAATTATCATGGACAAAAAAAACCATATTTTACTATAGACATGATAGAGTGTTAAATCATAAATGATTTGGACTCTGGTGTCACCGTGTCATAATTCTGTCTTTTTGCGGACATAATAAACTTCCATGTACATGTTCACGTTGTCAACAAACATGAATTATCATGTAGGCCTGGTGTGGTAAATGAGGTTCATCGTATTCTATTTACCAGATTGGTGCAAGATAGTCTATACATCCTCATTAGCGTGTGTGTACAAACTCATGTAGACTTTTAAATCGCAGTGCATGAAACCACAAGAATCTGTGTTTGAAACATTCACTTCATTGACGTGTTGTTGAACAGAACGTAGTAGTAGAACGTGTTTGTCTATAGATATGCATGTCGGTCTTTCATCTTATAAATGCGAGATGTTTATAAACATGAGCTATATGCAGATGTAATCACCGAGACATGGGGTGATGAAGATGTAGTTCGTGTATTTATATACGACATCTTCTCTGCCGTAGAGAAATATGTGAAGAGTGATGCATGTCAAGTTGTATGCATGTTATCATGCTTCTTATCTAGTGTGTATACTCGTATTACACACCCCTGAAAGTAAACGTCACAAACCATCTTGATCCTATGCATGTATCTTGCTATGTATTATACTCGCGTACCACTATGCCTTGTTGAAGTAAAACATATTTCTGTCTACAGATATAAACTTAGCAGTCACTAATGTATCCTCCGCATCCGCCGTGACCAATGAGTATTATCGTAACACATTGATTCCTTCACATACTGACATGATACACACAGTACGACCGTGGATACGGCGATCATATTCAACACAGATAGAGTGAGAACCCAATTATGAAGAATACCTATAGATTGGCGACACATTGCGATAACAATCCCCCCGCGATAGCAGTCTCTTTCTTTAATGTTCCACCTATCTGTGTAATCAGAGAACCGTATACACACTTACTTACCAACCAGAGAAATCTGAAAACCCCAGACAGCTATACCAACTAAAGAACCTGATTTGCTTGTAGAACAGGTATTCTGTTGTACCACTCACTGTTCAAGCCTCTGACCCCCCCCCCTCCCCCCCCTACAGTATGTATAACTCTCCGTGCTCTGATGGTATAGATAATCCCCCATAGCTTTCCCCCTTTAAACCAATATTTCTATAGACACTGGTGTATGTTTAACCGGAACTATGCCGATTAATGTCGTCAAATTGAATCCGTTTTGTCATTTTTTCCCATATCGCATAATAATGTGAATTTTTGAGAATGAATATGAATTATGTTCTTCGTAAATTTCGTATTTTTCTCTCCTGCTTTTTCGCGTTCGTACATACACCTACAAGACATGGCTATACAAGATATTTAGGCTTACATGCAACTGCATATATATATACATGATCTGTAACATTGCTTTCCCCCTTTAACCAACAATTCTATAGACACTGGTGTATCATCAAATATGCTTAAGCGGAACTACGCCGATGTATCCGTTTTCGTCATTTTGTTCATTTCGCACAATGTGAATTTTTGAGAATGAAAATGAAATATTCTTCGTAAATGTCATCCTTTTCTCTCCTTACCTACAATTGCCCGTTCTTTCATACCCCTACAAGTACACGTCAATTGAAGCATTTGGGCTCACATGCCAACACGCGTACAATCAACTGCATATACGTATGATCTGTAACCCTGCAACCCTGCACAACACACGTACATATTGACATACTTGGAAAACGTACGGAAGATATTCTAAATACGAAAGCAGTGTCCAACAACAAAACCTGTACGAAAGAAAGAGAAAAGTAACCCCCCGACTGTAATCTTCTCTCTTTTGAAATCAAAATTTGCTGAAGTGTCGCTCTACGTCAATATAAGTATTTCCCTCTCTTACTGGTATTTGAACAGAGGGAATAATCCTCGCGGCACAGAGCCGTATTTACAAAGTGTCCATAATACACGATTATATAGCTGTGAAATTAGCCGCTACAGACGCTGAACGTATCTGTTTATGCGGACACGTGTTAAAACCTGATTATCTGAGGGCAGGATTGAGATTTTTGTGATCTGAAAATATGTAAGGTATTTAGCACGTTGACATCGGCTCACGAAATATGCGACAATAGGATGTAATGTAAATACTAGTAGGACAAATGGTGGCTCGCGCGTCACGTAGACATCAACCGCAAGATTTGTAACCCAGTATACTAGTATGCTGACAGAACTTCAATCTGTAGCAGTTAATGAACGTACACTTATCAGTATCCACATGTATCCAGGGTATACTTTTACGAAACTCTTATATTTATCCACTAAAAAAATCATAACGCTCTCTTTGCCGATAGCTAATGAATACACTGCAAATAGAGCACTACGGTCTCTTTGCGGATACGAGAGCTTTGTGAAAGGATACCCTGACTGGTTAATTGTCTAGTATATTTACTATGTCGGTGATACCTATACCACCTCGAAATGACCACTCCTTGGCGTTTCTTAGATTGGAGCAGATTCCTGCAATGTTTACGTCACGATTCACACAGTATTTTATGAGTAACTTCAAATTTCTGGAATAACATCGTGCTCGGTTCAAAAAGATCAAATTCTAGTTGTAATTTAAACTTCGACTCATTTTAAAGATAGGATGACCGTAATCTTTAGTACCGTCGTTGTATGTTAAATGCTTGACTACTTGACCAAATTCGTACCCACAATAAAAATGCACATACTATATATGCACATTAATGAACCATATATACTGGTGCACAGCTACGAAAACCATACACATTAGGACAGACATATATTTTACTTACGTCTTACATTAAATATGGGACATAAAATAAATAAAACATAGTAACAATACAAGAGACGGTGTACAATGCGTAGAAGCTTTCATAATTAAGGCCACATTTCTTCACCGTTAACCGTGCTAGATCAACACATGCATGCGTATGCATCTATTGGAGTACTACCTGACTACAGGGTGGTATCCTTTCACCATCACTATTTAATAGTTGTTAGATATTTAGACACATGACTATTTCAGTAACATTCAAACTTGCTGCACTAACAGTTTACGAGGCAGCACTGGCACCCACTAAATTCTGTTAACTATCCATCTGAAATCTCCAAACTTGAATGGTGCAATACTAATTGTTCAAGATGCCCAAGGAAATTTGTAATTGACTTTAGAGCAGGATACGAGTCCAATAATATTGGTGCGAAAATTGTCATTGTAAATGAGTGTTAATAGTTTGCCATTATATACTGGTATTCAATCTCATGTTGAATTCTGAATAATATCTTTCTTACAAGTTTTTAATATATTGTAAAACCGATCCTACTATTGAGCTTCTACTTCACACAACTTGTATTCAAAGTATCTATGTACAGAAACCTATTTCTTCACAACAAAGCCAACGATATCAATTTTAAAATACTGCAAATATGTATTCATGCGTCCATGTAATCTTGATGTTAATACTTACGCATTGAACAGTATTAATGTAGCTCTCAGTTTAACATTTATACAGTGAAGGATTCATTGAAATAGGGATCTGACGGACTGTTAGTAATTCGACAGATAACTCAACGCCACCATTCCCCTAAACGTCCCCTTTGTCCCCTGCACGAAGTTACCCCATTTATTTGTCCACGGGTATTGATGGACCCAATTAACACACCTTCACCTCGAATGGACGTTCGTGTCTCTAGACTATTGGGTCCTAGCTTCTAATTGTCTCTGGTACTCGCATATGTCAACGTAAGTCTCTATTGTGTCTGTGTGGGGTCTTTATGTTCAGTCAAGGTAAAGCTATGGTCATTTACGTCGTTGCTGATATTGAGCATTTTCCTGCACAGTACTGCTGTATACCTGTCTATCTGTCTGTCTGTCTGCCTATATGGCTGTCTGTCTGTCTATCTGTCTGTCTGTCTGCCTATATGGCTGTCTGTCTGCCTATCTGACTGTCTCTCTCTCTCTCTGTCTGTCTGTCTGTCTGTCTAATAACTAATAGTTCTGTTTCTTTTATTTCGTCAAACATATACGTATATCAATTGAAGATTGTCTTGACAATGTGCTCAAAAAGACTTCCGGCAAAATTCGCATATTTGATATATTCACGGAAAGCCAGTTTGCGACCACCCTGAATTACAAGTGGTTTGTTTTTCATCGTTTTCTTTTTTATACATACACGGTAAGAAGCATAGGATGTGACCGCCCGAGGCTATCTGGCGACTACAGTCAACATGACTACAATTAGTTGAAGTCTGTCAGTAGTTACATGCCATTTACAGTTGTCTGCGACCTCATAAGTATTCCTAACTCGTCCTTCCAACAATTTAAACGTCTTCACATTAGGAATTACGACCATCATAAACCAAACATTTGCGTCATCGTTTAAGGGTAAGGAATGTCCGCCATGAAGTCTCGCGTCAAGTCTCGCGTGACCTTAATAAGGACACTTGGAGAGTTACAGTCCCTCCCTTTCATTTCTCTCACAGCAGAAGAAAAAACAAACTAGTCAAACAGGGACATGGGAGGACATTCCTAAGTGTACATTCTGACCTCTGACCTCTCAGAGAAGTGAGTATGACCCGGATGTCCACCGAATTGTTTTCCACTCTCAAAGACCCGGATGATAACCTGAATTCTTAAACAAAATTGCGTTAGCTAGAGACATACACTTACCCATTTGAAACTTCAAAGTACACTTGCCACTTCAAATTAATTATACGTATACCTGCATTTGTATAATAGAACTTCAACACTACATTCAATAGTTGATTGTTGAACGACATGAAAACATATATTTTTAAGAACCTGCGTTACCTATCAATACTTACTATTCAGGGGCAACTGTACGAAACAGAGTAGCATAGCTCTAGGGTAGCCTATCCTCGACGTTATCAATAGTTTCGTCCATGACTAATGTTGGAGTAAAAGTTATCTTTAAGCCGTTTCGTAATACGGATACCCCTAAAACATACAGAGTAGTACTGGGTATCGTTTCTCGAAGCTCTCTTAGCCGCTAAGGGACCATAGCACTTTCTTTGCCGATAGCTAATACATTGCTAAGAGAGTGCTATGGTCCTCTGGCGGCTAAGAGAGCTTCGAGAAACAATACCCTGGCCTCTACTTATTATGTACTGCAATACGATCAGTGCCGAATGGTGTCTGAGTATTTATTCATACTGGCCCTAATATGAATAATACCTACTCATATTGATATAATTTAACCTTTGTGGATATTAAATCCTTCCTATTTCATTCGTATGTCATAATAGATTTCTGATTTGTTTGAGGATTAGAACAAGTTTCTAACAAAGCCCAGCTTTGTACTTTATAGTCAATACTTCTTTCCGAAAACACCAAGCTTCACTCAGACTAACTGTATTCTGCGCATACCGGAAGTACTACCCCGCACCAAATCCGGAACTACGTGATTAGGAAAACAACGCTGGGATACTTCAAAGAAAAGGGTATCAGCACTCACAAATTATGTTCAAACAGTGGGAATTGAGTAGGGTCGGTAAATTCGACGATTTGACAATGCTACCTGAAGACTGTGTTTGGCCGTATGTCTGTGAGTCTGTCTGTGCGCGTGCGTATGTACGTGTGTATGTATATGTGCGTGTTTGTGTAGCGGTTTGGTAGATAGAGGCGTAAACAAGCTTCGTACCTGTTTCCCCCTCGAAGAAAGATTAAGTCACATTTTTTTTGCTACTTGCTGCATGCGAGTGCATGTAAATACCCTCATTTAGTTCTTTATACGTCTACATTCCTAACATTACTTACACGTCTTGGCTTTTGAACGAAATTTGTAATACGATTTAAACAGTGGTTTAACTTTTAATTAAACCTTATTAATAGTAACAAAGCATTACCAGACATTGTTCAGTGATATGCTTTAAAATAATCAAATAGAAATAACGAAAAAAATAATTAAAAATAAAATAAAATACAATAATTTCTATGTTCTCACAACATTAATTTCGGTTTCAGATTGACAATGGATGGGGACCTGAATGGGTACGGGCAAGCCAACTCCAACTTACCGCCGCTGTGGGGAGGAAACAACGTTACCACCTTCACCATGGAACCTTTGGTGGACCAATTCGGAAACTTGCGCTTCAACAATAGGATAATTCCTCTGACCACCAACATAGCACCTTTCCTGGGTCCCTCCCCGTCCCTCCAAAACCTGGTCACGCCCACTTCCCACCTCCAGAGCCTGTCGACCTCCCAACTACCTCTAACCTCTTCCGTGGCGGGGTCGCCGTCACCCGGACCTTTCTACGTAGTGCGGCTGCAACAGCCCCAGTCACCCGCCGCCAATGAAGACCACAGGAGCGTCTACCAAGTCCAAACCACCACGGCGCAGTCTCCGAACCAAAACAGTCGTGTGGTGCGTGTACAGAGTCAAAACGGGAATTCTTACGAACAGGTTCAAACGCATCCCAATTACAGGAACGATAACGATGCTGTGGATGGCGGAAAGATACGGGTAGTCAACAGTGCGCACGCGCATTCGAAATACGGAAGTGATGACGGTATACGGAATCTGAGTGATCCCGAGCGCATGGCGACTCCTTTCCGAGGACAGCCGTACATGAAACAGTTATCACTGGACAGTGCTAACGGAGAGGTAGTCAAGTCGTCGGAAGTCGCGGAAACGGAAGTGCCGCCGTTGTCCTCTGCGAAGTATGATTACTATGTTCCGGTGGAGGATAATTACGTGAAGCAGAATCAAACCAAGCTCGTGTATGTGACAAATGGCAGCCTTCAAGACGGAACAGACAACTCTAGTCTGTCTTCAATGTCTGTGAGTCCATACAACTCTGTGCCTTCCTCCCCTAGACCGGAAGCTGTCGTCAGCCCAACTTCGGATAACAAACACGTGTACGAGCCTGTGGCTCCGCGTTACGTCAAACCTAGCGACAAATCTCGCTGTCTGATGTGTGACAAGACGGTGTATGCCATGGAAAAACGTGGACCTATCAAGGACGTGTTGTTTCACAAGGTCTGCTTCCGGTGCGCGGTTTGCGGCATGACGTTGAATTTGAAGAACTTCTGCCAGAATGACAATGATCTGGCTGATCTTAACGTGTACTGCCAGTCGCACAAACCGACGGAAATACACGGGAGGTTCGACGCAGGGGCGTTGTCCATCGCACGCGCCCTGACGGCGCCCCGCCTGGGACAGGTCAATGAACAGATCAGAGGTGGACCCAACGCCATGAAAGGAGGAACACTTGACATGGAGTCACTCAGCATCAAAAGCGCTCTGAACGCACCCAAAAACGCTCTGGCGAACGGAGACAACGTCCGGAGTACGCAGCACTCCTACACCATCGACAACGACGACGTCGCCATCGTGCACGCGAGAACCGTTCCCGACACTGGACTGCAGGTGTCCAATAAGATTCGCCAGCAGGTTTGGTCACGTGGTCAGCGGAAACCGGAAGGCCTTCCGCCTCCTGATGTCATACGTCACGACACAGAGACCGGAAGTGAAGAGAGTGCACCGTATCGCCACAACCCACCACCGGAAACCACATACCGACATACTTAACCCTCTGTAAAAATGACAACGGACATCAAACCCTTCAAATTTACCAATGTCAAAGATGGTAGATTCACTTGTTATTTCACCTCAGAAAGACAAGTGGTGAAGTTTGCCGCACGGTGACTTGACGGAGTGTTGCCATGACATGATGTTGCACAATGGCATCATTACAAACGCACATTCATATAACAACCGAATGAGGGCATACAATCAAACATACCCATACAGTGCTACTGCCCAGAGCCGCAGAGGTGCTAGACTAGATCGTCTTTAGGTCTAGAGCGAGGACCTGTCCTACTAGCTCCATCCATGTCTCCAGCTATATAGTGTCTGTATAGGAACTGTCAAAGATCTACTTCCAGGCATTTAAATAGGGGTGCTTTTTTATATATCGGATACAATACGGGACTACACCGACATGAATGAGTTCCACCTCATGACGGTGCTCGACTCTTGAACGAGATACAGCGAACGAATACTCAAGACATTTACAAATCAAAATTATATCGATATTATTCATGTCATATCATTCAATCTCATATTTTGAAAATATACATATTTTTTTGTACAACTCCAAATACCACGACACCGAACATGTTTACGGCATGTGACGTATATTAACTGTGTAACTAATATGACGTGATTCGTGTACTGTGAGAGCATAATGTCCACGGCAAAATATTCGGAGACCAAAATACAACAGTATAATATAAGCATTCATAAACCATCATTTATTACATATATTTGGTGTACATGTGGCTGAGATATATAGGGTTATTTCCAGGAGTGATCCTTGTTGAAGACGTTTTGTAACAATTAATTTCTATTTAAAATAATGAATTTTTGTCTGTGAACTTTATGATTAAATTGTAAAATGAAAATAAGTTTTAAAAGAAAGAAAAAACAGTACCCTAAAACGTCCTTAACAAGGGCTACTGGCAAGAACTATTGACAAGAGCCACTGCCAAGAACTATTAACAAGGGCTATTGACAAACTATTGATAAGAACTATTGACTAGGGCTATTGACAAGAACTATTGACAAGGGCTATTGACAAGAACTATTGACAAGGGCTATTGACAAGGGCTATTGACAAGAACTATTGACAAGGGATATTGACAAGAACTATTGACAAGGGCTATTGACAAGAACTATTGACAAGGGCTATTGTGAAGAGCTATTGACAAGGAATATTGGGAAGAGCTATTGACAAGGAATATTGGGAAGAGCTATTGACAAGGAATATTGGGAAGAGCTATTGACAAGGAATATTGGGAAGAGCTATTGACAAGGAATATTGGGAAGAGCTATTGACAAGGAATATTG